>CAWUFW010005820.1:1070000-1263345 GCA_963921515.1 Calotriton arnoldi
GAGGGGACAGGGAACATGAGACACAAAGGAAGGGCTACAGTAAGTACAACAAATTGCTACCAAAATATATAAAGATTTTAAATGTAAATGTTTGAATTCACCTTAAAGAAACTGTAGAATGATTTGTTTATTGCATTTTATGTGGAAAGGTCAGCTTTTACCAGCAAGTCAACACAATCATAGACAGAAGCATTTCGCTGTCACTGACGAGATCGCCCCATGCCGGAATTCCTGCCCAGCTGAATCCTGTTTACCTTCCTGAGAAGGATGATGGCTTGCTCTGCACAAGAACAGGCTCCCAAATGAAGCATACCCACAGGTAGCTGAGGAGTTAGATCACCCCAGGTATTCTGGTAGATTCGCACCCCCTAAACCCATTAAGTTAAGAAGCGCTAGTTAGGAGCATAGAAATGATTATATATGTATGATTCTAATCAATGTAACAGCCCAATGGTTGAATTGTTTATTTTCCTTAACATTCTAGTAATGCTAATTACCCTCTTCTGTTTCCTTCTATTCATCATTGCAGTGCACATATTTTACACAAGAATCATATTGCTTCAATAAATAATTGAAATGGCAATTTGTCTCCCTTTGGGCATGCATGAGTTACTAATGAAAGGTACTAATCTGTTGCCACGATTTCCTTGAGGAGTCAGAGTTGTCATGTTCTGAGATTGCACATACCGTCCGTTACCTTGTAAGGTTTAGAGGTCAAGATGGGGCACTGTAAGCTAGCCAGGACTAGGACCAACATATCCTGATGGTGTGTGTGGGCTCAATCTCGCACAGTTTTGACGTTTATGTTGTCCAAACGCACAGTCTTACTGATATAGTATGGACCGTACTCAGTGGTGGAGCGTGATATTGTATAGTGCAGCAATGTGAAAAACGGAGCATTATAAACCAATGCAGTGCTACAAGGCCAATTTCTGTGGGGGTGCATAAGTGAGGGGACCTAATGATAGGCAAATTTAACATTTGCCAGATATAAGAGAAAACACAACTTTTTTAAACTATATTAAACATAACATGCCCACACTCCACCACACGTGTCAGAGTTAACAATACGATAACTGAGCTTAGACAAGGGCATACACTTGATTACATACATGGAATAAGATGCTCCAAAAATATTTACATACAGTAGTGGAGGTTGGATAACTGGGGAGCAATAAGTGATGTGCACTAAGGGGTTATACATCAGCTCGCAGGCCCGTCCAGGAGAGTGTCCCAGCTTTCAGAGATGGGGTATTTGCGTAAGCCGCTTGTTTCCTCTCTATGTAAGGCTTTACTTTCCGCTTGCGCCCAGGCTACCTTTGAGAGCGCCTAGGTGGAGGGTCCTTTGATTTCCATTTATGGGCAATCAGGAATTTGGCTTGGATAAGGGCCAGGTCTCTGAAAAATGTTGGCACTGTATTTCTCCTGTTACTGTGTATGAGTCCCAGCAGGCGCCCCTCCCAGTTGCATAATGCAGAAAGGTACATGCACCGCATCAAGTATTCCATAATTTCCTGCCAATACAGGGAAAATGATGGACATGCCCAGAACATGTTTTAGAAAATCTGTGTCCAGGCTGAAGCACCGGCGGCAGGCAGCATCAGTACGATGGAAGTATCGATTTTGTGGGTAGTTAAATAAGCTCTGTGTAATATATAGAATTGTATTAATTTAAAGCGGACATTGCTGAATACTAAGGTGGGGTAAGCCAACATTTCCTGCTATTGTTTCTCACTGCAAGGACGGCCTAAGTCGGTATCCCAGTGCTGGTGCAGTGCGTCCAGGGGAACAGCTGCATGAGTATGCATGCAGCTGGCCATCCATGGTGTCAGGTGGCGACCCCTTCCTATTACGTGTAAGTACTGGATGGTGAGGTGCATTGGTGGTTCCTGCTGCACGTCCCCTCAGTGCATCCCCAATGATCGGACAAGTGAAGCGTGAAACAGAAACTGCCCTGGAGGGAGAGCTGCCTCAGCACAAGCTTCTCCATAGGTTTGAGGGCCCAGTCCCAATACAAATCGCCCATGCTGTGGAGTCCTGCTGTGTGCCATGGTACCAGCTCCTATAGGGTGGCCACCACATCACCCCACTGTGTGCCAAGCAGTGGCAGTGCAGGGGCATAAGGTGTCATCACTCGGGTAATAAAGAGGCTTCTGCAAAAGCACCGGCATGCCACTTCAATCAATCAATCAATCAGAACATTTGTAAAGCGCACTACTCACCCGTGAGGGTCTCAAGGCGCTGGGGAGGGGGGAGGTGCTGCTACTGCTCGAACAGCCAGGTCTTGAGTAGCCTCCTGAAGGTTAGTAGGTCCTGGGTCTGCCGTAGGAGGATGGGGAGGGTGTTCCAGGTCTTGGCGGCAAGGTAGGAGAACGATCTTCCGCCGGTGGTTGCTCTTCGGATGCGAGGGCGAGGTCGGCGGAGCGGAGCTGGCGGTTCGGGGTGTAGAAGGTGAGTCGTCTGTTGAGGTATGCCGGTCCGGTGTTGTGGAGTGCTTTGTGTGCGTGGGTGAGGAGCTTGAAGGTGATCCTCTTGTTGACGGGGAGCCAGTGCAGGTCTCTCAGGTGGGGTGAGATGTGGCTGTGGCGAGGGATGTCGAGGATGAGGCATGCAGAGGCGTTCTGTGTGCGTTGCAGTCGTTTCAGGAGTTTGGCCGAGGCTCCCGCATAGAGGGCGTTTCCGTAGTCCAGCCTGCTGCTGACGAGGGCCTGGGTGACCGTTCTTCTTGTTTCGGTGGGGATCCACCTGTAGATCTTGCGGAGCATGCGTAGGGTGCTGAAGCAGGAGGACGAGACGGCGTTGACCTGCTTGGTCATGGAGAGTGTCGAGTCGAGGATGACCCCCAGGTTGCGTGCGTGGTCGGTGGGTGTCGGTGCTGCTCCCAGTGTGGTTGGCCACCAGGAGTCGTCCCAGGCTGACGGGGTGGAGCCGAGGATGAGGACCTCCGTCTTGTCCGAGTTCAGCTTCAGTCGGCTCTTCTTCATCCACTCGGCGACGGCCTTCATTCCTTCATGGAGGTTGGCTTTGGCGGTGAGGGGGTCCTTGGAGAGGGAGAGAATCAGCTGGGTGTCGTCGGCATAGGAGATGATGTTGAGGTCGTGCAGTCGGGCGACGTGGGCGAGCGGTGCCATGTAGATGTTGAACAGTGTCGGACTGAGGGATGATCCTTGGGGTACGCCGCAGATGATCTCGGAGGCTTCGGAACGGAATGGGGGGAGGCGGACGCTCTGGGTTCTGCCGGAGAGGAAGGAGGTGGTCCATTCCAGAGCCTTGTCTCGGATCCCTGCGTTGTGGAGGCGTGTGCGTAGGGTGCGGTGGCACACCGTGTCGAAGGCGGCTGAGAGGTCCAGGAGGATGAGGGCCGCGGTTTCACCGTTGTCCACTTGAATCAGTAGCGATCATAGTAATGGTGCCATAACTAGGGGGTGAAATGCGTGTAGCGCATGCCCCAGGTCCCATGGGGGAGGAGAGTCACAGTGTCTTCCAGATAGCAACCGGCAAACCAGCGCGCTACTCATTTCAGTTGGGAGGCTAAATAGTAGTCAGTGGCGTAGCTAGGCCTTATGCCGCCCATGGCAGCCCCTGCGTTTGCCACCTGCGGTGGCCTGATCGAAGAGCAGAGCAGGGGGGTGCTGGTGATTCATGCAGCCGTGACGGCCACAGGTAAGAGTGTAGGAGGGGGACCGGCCGCTGCCCCCAAAACTTGTGCAACCTAGGGCAGTCCGCCCCCACCGCCCCCCCTAGCTACGCCACTGATAGTAGTGCTTAAAATTTGGCACATCCAGTCCAACACACTCTGCTGGGAGGTATAGTTTAGCAAGGGCCACCCTTCGATATGTTGCATGCCAAATGAAGTCACTTGTTAGGTGCTCCAGTGCGCAAAAAAAGAGTTTGAGGGCAAGTTGGCAAAGTAGTACAGCAGGCGGGGCAGCATAGCCATCTTTGTGAGGGCCACTTGGCCCACCACTGACAATGGCAAGGTCTGTCAGAATGGTATTTGTGCCCATAGGGCAGACACAGCTCAAACTAGGTTTCCATCCTTGAAGTCTGCTTGTGTATGGTAAATATGAATACCCAGGTACCAGAATGTGGTCGGCTGCCAGTCCAAACGGACACGATTCATATGTAGTGCCGGGTCAGGTGTAGTATCAGTGAATGGGAATAGGCAAGATTTGTCCTAATTTGCGCTAAGGCCCGAAACCCCAGCAAACCGGGTTAGACACTGTTCTATGGTGGCCAGGACTGCATAGATATTGTTATGGTGAAGGAGCATGTCGTCCACGTAAAGCGAGACTGAGTGTATGCCATCGCTGATGAGTATACCCCATTGCTGGGCCTGCGCACAGAAAATGTGGGCCAGCAGCTCCATTGCCAAGAAAAAAGAAGAGGCGACAAAGGGCAACCCTATCTTGAACCTCTCCGAATCAATATCGGGTTTGATATGTGACCCCTATTTTGACCCTGGCTGTCGAACTAGCGTATAATAATTTGACCAGACGGGTCCCCAGACTGTACCGAGAGAGTATTTCAAATAAGTAGTGCCATTCCAGAGAGTCAAATACCTTCTGCAGGTCGAGTACCAGGCAGCTCGATTGGGGGTGCACAAGCGGGGCATCCTCCAGCACCCGAAAAAACACACGCAGGTTCAGGGAGTTGCTCCTGACCAGCACAATTCCATTCTGGTCTGGGTGGACCAGTTGTGGGACCAGGGGGGACAGCCTGTTGGGTAGGATCTTCACTGGTATTTTGTAATCTGTGTTTAGGAGAACAATGGGCTTGTAGGATTCCAGCTCCTTTGGGGTCTGCCCGGCTTGGGCAGTGAGATGAGCAAGGCATTGCGTAGTGTGGGCGGAAGACAGGCTGCCATCAGAGCTTTGTCATAGATTGTTTTTAATCGTGGTGCTAGCAAGGAGACATAAGTCTTGCAAAAAATTTGTATGGCAGTCCGTCAGGCCCAAGAGTTTTGCCAGTGGCGAGTGATCATATGGCTTCCTTATACTCAAAGATCCCGATGTCCCTGTTAGACTCCTCCCTGCGTTTGAGTGGTACCTGAGGGAGGTCAAAGTCAGCTAGAAAGCCCGATTAAAGTTCCCGCCCAGGAGCCAGGGGAGTCCGCTCCATCTTGCCAAGACCCCGGACAGTGTAGTCAGAAACAACGCGTGTTCTGTCTTAGGCTCATAAATTGCATCAAGCAGCACCTGGCAGCCGTCCAGTCAGCCCTACAACAGAATACACCTACCATCCGGGTTTATGATCATGTCGTCTGCAGTGAATGGGACCCCTGCCCAAATCCACACTAACACCCCCCAGGCATAAGTAGATTAGTTAGTGGAATATGATTGCTCACTACATCTTTTCTGTAACCACAGGGCCTCTACATGGGTGAGGTGGAATTCTTGCAGGAACGCTATATGCTTCTTCCTGCAGTGCAAGTGTTGGAAAACGAGGCAGTATCTGTGAGGCCTGCACAAATAACATGTCACATTTGTCCTTCACTGGGAACCAAACACCCTAGTGCAGCGCCTGACTCTCAGAGGGTAGCGTTGCAGAGCAGTCTAAGGCTTACTCAAGGGAGGTGGTGTGGGCTAGTAATCGCCATTACAGGTGCGCAGAAATAACACTCAATAATTGATTGTCCAGTCTGTACTTTGCTTTATAAAAGTAAGAGTACATTTATTAAACACACACACTACTCAATACTATGCACCAATTTACACCAATTTACAAATATACGTAAGCTGTAGGAATTACTTTGTGACATTGCATAACATTTCCACCCCTCCCAAAGGGGGGTGGGGTCTAGTACCACCACTCCCATGTATGCACATCATCTTGCCTCCTAATGCAGTGGGTTGAACATAACCTGGAGCGAGGCCCTGCACACTGGCACCATCCCAGTGGCGACCTACCCCATTATCTCAACAAGCATTTAAAATAGGCACACCTGCTCTTGTGACACATAACCCTGACAACATGTCATACTGACCATATAGTATACACTCTACATCTTAGGGGCTAACCATCTGGGTTGTTCTTCACCTAACGCAGCAGCAAGAATACATGTTTGGGCACCACTTTAAATGAGGTACTTTTCTTAGCTGATAACAGTTGTAATGCATTGCAATCGCAGCCTCTAAAAGGCCTCCCAGGTAAAATCACAGGATTAAGCATTTACAGCCATACACCCTAGCAAGAATGTCCAGCAACATAACCCCATTTGGCTTATGACATCACCTTACACAGGTACTTCACATAACACATGTGACTTTCAGTCCCTCTAAAAAGAAATAACATAGGCAAATGCATTTGTGGTGCAATTACACCTCTTCACCTCCAGGGGATGCCCTTCTCCAGACATCCCCAACTCAGCACTTCACACCTTGATGCACTTCTCAATACACCCCCAGCTGTAGAACAAAAGTTCCAGCCCAGGAAGTGATTAAATGTTAGCTGAGCACTTGAGGGGTTATTCTTTTGAGTCCCCATGAGACTTAGGGAGGGACTTTCCTCTTTGTGCTGGGGGGAAGCTGCGCTGCTCCTGCAGCTCCCCCTGTACCTGTGCACCCACCTCGTGGTGACCCCGTTCTCCTGGGGCCACCACATGCAGCAAAACAAACAGGCATTTTCCTGCAGGCCGCTGGGCCTGCAAAGCATTATGGGGCGTTTCCTCCAGCTCCGTGCATTTTAGAACAGCTGCTCTCCCGCTGCTCCGGGGAGAGCCGCGCTGTCTTGGCTGGCGGCCTCTCGCCGCATCTACTCCTCGTTTGGGGCCCGGTCCCACCCGAGCCCCGTGACTCCTGAGGTGAGTTGCTTGCTGCAGCTCGGGGAGCCCACCCCCGGCTGCTCCTGCCGGCTCCCTGCCCGGCCCGCACCCTCGTGTGCGGCCGCGGGAGCCGGCGTGTGCATTCTGGTCTGCCCGCTCTGGCGGGCAGACACGGAGGCTGCTCCCTCGCTAGCGGGTCTTCGGGGGAGTACAACGGCACTCCCCCCGCCTTCCACCACCGCGGGGAAGTGTGACGGCACTTCCCCCACCTCTGCCTTCCATTCGGGGCCCGGAGATGGGGTCCTGGGCCCCCTTGCACTTCTTCACGGGGAGCGCGACGGCGCTCCCTGACTTCCGATTCTGGGTTTGGTGCCCGGGGATGGGGTCCCGGGCCCCCCCACGGGACATATTCACGGGGAGCGCGACGGCGCTCCCCGGCTTTACTTCCGGGCGACGGGGCCCGGAGTTGGGATCCCGGGCCCCTTGGACTTCCTTGCGGGGGGCACGTCAGCACTCCCCGCACGTCGTTGTCGCTGGGGGCCAGGGTGGGCTCCTGGCACCCCGCCTGCCCAGCTTCACGGGGAGCGCGACGGCGCTCCCCGACTTAGCGTCTCCTCGTTGGGGCCTGGAGTTTGGTTCCCGGGCCCCAAAGGCATCTTTGCGGGGGCGCGACGGCGCTCCCCGCCCTCCATCGTCACCGGGGGCCAGGGTGGGCTCCTGGCTCCCCGGTTGGGCCACTTCACGGGGAGCGCAACGGCGCTCCCCGGCTTTGCTTCGTGTTAGGGGCAGCCCCCGGGACCTGACCCTCCCCGGGGGCACATTCAAGACCGGCGGTGGAGCCCCACGCGCTTCATCGTCAGTCTTCCTTGAGATCAAGGGTCGCCTACCTTCTGGGGGGCATATCTCAGCCCCCAGGGTACCGATCTGCACCTTTTTTGTCTCTTCTTGCTCCTGGTGGCGCTCCCCAGCCACCGGGAGCACTCTCTTTCGCCCTCTGGATCTCACAGAGGGTGGATTCAGCAGGGAGCTGTATTCACTGGCTCCCTGCGCCAGCCTCTCTCCTTGCTCTTCTCCTGGGCCTCTCTTTTCCTTGCGCAGAGGCCCAGGCTTCTTTTCTCTGGTCCTGGTCTCCCCTTGTGGCGCAAGTCAGGGTCCTGGGCCAGTCTGGAGGTTCTTCCTTCAAGCTGCCCATGGTGCCAGGCTCCAGCACCAGTCGTCCTCAGCAGACCACACCCCAGAGAGAGCTCCTCTTCCTGTGCAAACTCTTTTAAAAGAATTGGAGAAGGGGCTGGCAGGAAGTCTCTGCTGGCCCTATCACACAGCGACACATCACTTCTCTGCCCCTGCTCCCTCCTTTCTGCCCAGGCCTCTGGGTTTGTTCAAAATGGCGTCGTCCAGGGGTCTCATGCCACATGGTCTCTGAGAGCCCCTTTCCCCCTCGCTGCCTTCTCTCCCGAGCAGCTTGGTGCCTGGCACCAGGTGACAGCTGCTGATGGATGAACCCGTAGCTCCACCCCTCTTCTCTTCTTGGAGTGGAGGCCTTCGCCCTTGGAATGCTGGTCATGCAGGGCAGGGCCTCTGAGGCCACAGCTTGGGGAGGAAGGTCATTAATTCAGCCTGGCAGGCTCAGCCCCAGCCAGGCCCTGGTTATGAGCTGAATCAGAGAAATGTGACATTTCTGGATGACCCAAAAGCAGTACAAATATGACTTTGGACTCTGCAGAATCCTTCTTCTCGCATAAGTTACAGTGGACTTTAGTGCGTGTCTGGAATTTGTAGGCCCTAGGAAAGTAAAACTAGCCCATGTGCTCCCCATCCTCAAAGGAGAATAATGGAATAAAAACAGTAAAGCACACTGACTTTCCCTCAAATGTTTCTTCCCATTGTAGAAAGCCTATTCCATGTCACCCCCCAGTTCTGCATAAGTCCTGCCACACCATTCAACTTGTAGCTGCTCCTGGGCTGCGCACGCTAGGAATGTCCCGTGTGCCGCCCTTACACTTGTGCACATGCATGTACACACGTGTCTGCATGTAACCAGCCCAGTGCCCCTTACTCTGGCTGCAGCGCAGTGGCCTACTCGCACCAGGGGAACACCGGTAAAATACACATGCAGTCCCTTTCATCATGAGTTCACTGTGGGTGAGTCCCAACTTATGAGGCTCTCCCACAGTAAAAGCTCAACAAATAGGTGTTCAAAAAGCGAAAAATCTGGGCGGCTCAGATGGTCAGAACCACCTTCTAACAGCAAGTATGAATATACAGTGCATTGGGTGGAAGGGGTGTGCATCCCCCAGATGTTCCATACCATGATATTAGTGTCAGTCATCATGATAGCATTTGGATAGATACGTTTTGGAGTTAAGTTTAACTAAGACCAAAAGTCTTAGGACTATGTTGTAAGGACTTTTGGTCTCAGTTAAACTTAAGACCAAAACTTAAGTTTAACTGAGACAAAAGTCTAACTTTACTACTCGTAAATGCCCTTTGCGAATACCTAAAGTCGTAAAGTTGGACATTCGTCTCGGTTTACCTTTATGAATCGGGCCCCTAATGTGTGTGTAATACCATCGAGAGCAGGGTTTCAAGAGGTACCTGCCCAAACATGTTTATGAAGGGTGCTGACGCTGATAAACCAGTTCTAGGGATGGGTAGCAGTGGAGGTAGTCTGGAGAGTGGCCATGCCCTGTGTGCACCGGAGGTGAGTTCGACTCCAGCAGCCACCACCTCCCCCATACAAACATCTAACGAAGAGTGAGGGTACCAGTTCACCCTAGGTGGGTGTGTGCCGGTGTCACAACAACTCACCGAGGGGAGGGAGGTGGGAAGAGAGCGTGTACCCTACACCCGGTCATACAGAACGGTCCTAGTGCTTGGCTCCTTTGATGACATGTAACAGTGTTGGTGACTGAGTAGAATAATGAGTTTGTAAATATATGAGTGAAAGACTGAGTAAGCACTTTTGTATATTACACCTGGTTACCTATACATCCTCTACGAAACACACACACACTGACAAACATCTGTCATTAAATTCCCAAAAGGCTAAGGTTAAAAAGGAGTTAAGGTTGACCAACATGTTGCCTATGCCTGACATCACTTGTGAAAGGCAAAAATAAGATGTGAACGAGAGGTTGAGTGAGTATGTTTATGTTTAGATTTCTTTTATTGTTTCAAGTAGCAAACAACACACAGTGCCATCAAGCATTATATTCAGCAAGTTACCATCTGAAGCACGGATCGTGGCTATGGCAAAGTTCAGAACATCGCAACATTATAAAACAAAATCCCCCCTCCCCCCCTCTCCTCCTCCACACAAAAAGGAAAAACATACGAAGGGAAGTTTACACTAGGCTTCTGTCCCAGCAAGAGGCGGTCCAAGATAATGAGAGCTATGTGGTAGCTTGGGCGGACGACGCAGGCTGGACAGGTGGGTCTGCGAGTCTCAGGAGTCGCAAATATCTGGGGCATGTAAGTTCCGTGAAGTCAGTAGACAGCAAAGTAAGCAAGGGTTCCCACAAGTCATGAAAAGAGGTGCCAGGGTGTGTAAGTGATAGCGAAATTTTCTCCATCCCCAAAATACCCCAGAGTCTGTGGAGCCATCCCAACCGGGTAGGAATTGTCGGGGTACCCCAATGGGAGAGTATATTCTGCAGGGCCGCCCCTAAGACTAAGGCCATCTGTTTACCCCTCCGGGATCTAAGGGGGAACGTTATAGGATTCGGGAGGCCCAGAAGTACATACGCTGGAAATCGGGGAATCTGTGTGTTAAAATGAGAGTCAACGTCGTCTAAGATCTGTGCCCAATAACCCGTTAGAGAAGGGCAGTCCCATAACAGATGAGTGAGTGTACCCACCGAGCCACAGACTCTCCAGCAGTGAGGGCTACGAGAGGGGTTACTCCTGTGGAGTCAGGGGGGGAGTAAAGTACCAATACATAGCTATCTTGGTAGCTGTTTCGATGGAGGCAACATTGCGCGCTGAATGCCGGGCCTGGAAGAAAACGACGGACCATTCTTTCTGTGTTAGTGTTCGACCTAGTTCCCTTTCCCACCGTATTTGACCCAGAGTTTTCCCAGTATCTTGAGAGTGATTGAGGAATTTGTATAGATCGGAAGTCAGGTGGGAGTCCGTGTGTCGTGTAAGTAGCCACTTCTCAAATGTCGTAAGAAGCCTCCCAGCTCCCCCCCGAACCTCTGTGTTTAGCACCCAATGGCGAATCTGCATGTAATGGTACCGTTCGGTCTCCGGGAGGTCGCGGTCCTCCCGGAAGTCCGTGAAAGCTCGGGGTCCTGTGAGATCAAAGAAGTGCCCTATAGAGCGACGCCCCTCCCTAGTCCAATGTCTAAAGCCCACTTGATCCAATCCCGGGGCAAAGTCTGAGTTGTTAACTATAGGCGTAATCGATGACGGGAATGTCGTGAGCTTCCTTGAGGTAGCAACCTTATTAGCAAGCTAATAGAATAGGGTGGGTGACCTTGGACAAATATAAATTCCGGGGTCGTGCATGCTGAGATAGGAAGGGAACACCCCACAACGGTTGTCTGGCCAGAGACCGATCCATAAAGAGCCAATGCTTCTCGGACTCCGGGCGGGACCATTCAACCAGTGCTCGCAATTGAGTTGCCCACCAATAGGCCTGTAAATTCGGGACCCCAGACCTCCCTCAACCGGACTCCTGTAAGCCAAGTCTCTACGTAATCGAGCCCTCTGATCCCGCCAGATGAAGCGCTCTATATCTCTCTGTAGGGAGAGTATGACTCCCATCAGTGGCACCATAGGGAGCGATTGAAATATATAGATAATTTTAGGGAGAATCATCATCTTTATGGCGGCAATACGGCCCAGCCACGACAATGAATGTGGCCGCCAGCGCCGTAGGCAGTCCCGAACCTGCCGCAATAGTGTCGTGTAATTCATCGAGTTAGTGACCTGTAGGTCGTCAGAGAGTTGCAGTCCCAAGTAAGGGACAGAGACCGGCGCCCAGTGAATGTGGTAAGACCGCTGCAAGAGATCCAATGTCGCGGGATCAAGAGAGAGATTAAGAGCTTGTGACTTATGCACATAATCATTCATCTTAAACCCCGAAGCTAAGGCAAACCTATCCAATACCGCCAACAGGGCAAGGAGAGACTCTCTAGGCCTCTCCAGCATAGCTACCACGTCATCTGCGTAAAGGCAAAGTTTATGTGCTGATCCTCCAAATCGCACCCCTGTTATACAGGGGTCGTCCCGAACCCTTTGGGCCATAGGCTCCATATAAAGGGCAAATAAAAGCGGGGACAGGGGGCACCCCTGCCATGTGCCTCGTTGTATGGAGAATGGCTGCGAAACAATCCCATTTACGCGCACTGATGCGTTAGAGTTGGTATAACCACTAAATATCCAATCTATAAAACGGGAGGGTATGCCGAAATGAGATAGCGTCGCCTTGAGGTACGGCCAATGAACCCTGTCGAATGCTTTCTCAGCGTCGACAGAGAGTATCATCCTCTCAGCAGGGAATCGGTTGGACCTATCCACAAGATGAAGGAGTCGTTTCGTATTGTCGGAGCACTGACGGCCAGGGACGAACCCAGATTGATCTGGGTCAATCAACCCGGGAAGTTGAGATGAGAGTCTCCGCGCCAGTATCCCCGTAAAAATCTTAAAGTACACATTCAATAGGGAAATTGGACGAAATGATGCGCACTTGCGGGTGTCTTTGCCCGGTTTCGGGATAACCGTGATCAGTGCTTCTAGCATCGAGGGTGGGAGAGGAGCAGATGGCCCAATTGAGTTATAGACCCGTACCAGCAAAGAGGCCAGAGTTTTACAGAAAGTTTTATAGAAAACCGAGGGGAAGCCATCCGCCCCAGGAGATTTGTGGGGCTTTAATTTTGAGATGGCAGATATAACCTCCTCTAACCTTATGGGAGCAGCCAGTTCCTCAGCTTGGTGAGGGAGCAGCTTGGCTGTAGATACGCCCTGTAAGTCCCGGTCCGGACCTCCCTCCGGTAACGTCTGGGCTTCATAAAGATCCGAGTAGAATTGCCGAAACGCGTCCGCAATTCCTTGATCGGTAGCGCACTCCGCACTGTGCCGATCTACCACTAGGGGAATGTGAGATGCTTGCCTTTGCGCCCGTAGGCGGTTGGCCAAGAGCTTCCAGCATCTATCCCCGCCAATATAAAAGGCATGCTTAAGCCGAAGGGCAGCATACTCAGCCCTATCAACGTCCAACGCCGCTAGGTGTGCTCTGGCCGCTTTCAGCTGTTTCCATACTCTAGGGGCGCCGGTCCTCTGATGGATGCGTTCTAATTCAACTACCTCTCCAGTCAGTTGTTCCCTCTTCTCTTGCCTGAGCTTATTGTCCGCTGCCGCGATCCCTATAAACTCCCCTCTAACTACTGCGTTGAGAGCATCCCATAGAATGGCTGTCGAGATATCCGCTGAGTCATTTACGGCAAGATAGTCAGTAATGGTTTTAGAAATTTGCGTTATCACCGACGGGCACTGTAACATCGTCTCCCGCAGTCGCCAAAAACGGCGTGAAGGCCGTTGACAGCTCAAGGACAGGGAGACCCGAACCGCTGAGTGGTCCGATATGGGGCATGGGACTATCACCGCCTCTTGAAGCTGTTGTGTGAAAGTGTCTGTTGTCAAAATATAATCAATCCTGGCATAAGTTTTGTGAGAATGGGAGTAAAAGGTGTATTCTCTGGACTGTGGGTGACACAATCTCCAAGCATCAGTGAGACCGTCCCAGAGAGGGCCCCTGTCTGCCCTACGCGCTGCGCCGATCTATCCAAATCATTATCGAACGCCAAATTGAGATCGCCCCCCAGTAGTAGGGATCTATCCGGTGTACAGGACAACTCTTGAACCACTTCTCGAAGAAACCCCTCCTGCCCTTCATTGGGGACATAGGCCGTGGCCACTGTGAATGTGTGCTGCCCCAGTGTCAAGGAGTAAGCTAAGAGTCTGCCCCGAATCTCGGCCTGCTTAGTGCCAATCTGACCCCTAAACCCTGCAGAAACCAATATGGCCACCCCTGCCTTTTTAGAAGCCTGAGAGGAAAACATCTGATAGGGGAATGATCTGGACCGTAATCTGTGGGTGTCCTTCGCCAGGAGATGCGTCTCCTGAAGGAGGCATATCTGTGCGTCCGAATTTTCTAAAAAGGACAATACCGCGCGCCTCTTAATTGGATTATTAAGGCCCTTAACGTTAAGGGATAGAATCTTGAGATCAGACATCCTGTGGGTGGGAAGGAGGGTACCATACAGCAGGAGGCAGGCCCCAGAAGAGTACCAAACCAATGCCCCCAAAGCGCGCAACTGACTGCAGGAACAACAAAGCCATACTGCCTGCAAGTCCCAGGGAGCTAAATACCCTGGAAGGAGGAGGAGAGAACCCCTTTACCCTTAACGAAAAACCAACTAACAATAAAACCCATGCAAAACGTCCATCAGTGTCCTGGGCTATCAGCCCCATGGTGAGACGTGAGATGTTCAGCAGGAATCTCCCGCCGCCCCCGCCCCGCCCAGCACCCAGCCCCATAAGGTGTAAGCGTGCCCCTTAGCAAACTGTCCCATTTTTACCGGATCCATAGGCCATCAATTCTCTTCTGTGTTACCGTCCACCAGAGTATCAAGAACAGCTTTGCGCTCTTTCGCCATCGTCACTGGATCTGGGCGTAGGCGGGCCGGAGACCCCCCAACCCGGGTCCAGCTTGCTGATCCGGACTGCCGGCCCTCAGATCCCCCCCGCTCCGGGGAACCCTGCCGCTTCTCCAGCAGGTTGAGAAGAGATGTAGCCTCCCGCAGCGAACGTATCTGGCGGAGCTTGCCTTCCCACTTGAAAATGAGTCTAAAAGGGTGACCCCAAGAATAGGAGATGTCCTTTGAGCGCAGGAATGCTGTGATCACCCTGAAGTCCCGTCGTTTCTGCAATGTGGAGGCGGCCAGGTCCTGAAATAGGAGGGGCCGGGTTGAGCGAAAGTCAAGGGGATGCTTAGCCCGCGCCTCCCGGAGGATCCGTTCCTTGAGCTGGAAGTAATGGACGCAGGTTAAGATGTCCGGGGGGGGGCGCCGTCGCTGATCTCCTAGGCCCCACCCGGTGCGTCCGGTCCAGCTTGATCTTCTGCTCTGGAGGGGCCCCCAAGATATAGCGGAAAAGGTCCTCAACAAAAGATTCAATGTCCTGCCCCTCAACGCCCTGAGGGACCGCCCGGATTCTGATGTTGTTTCTCCGGGAGCGGTTCTCGAGGTCCTCCGCATGGGCCTGGAGGTCCAGATGCTGATCCTGAAGGCGTAGGACCTCCTGCTGAAGTTGATGGATCTCCTCCTCTCGTGAAGACTCATGTGTCTCCAAGGCATCCACTCTCTCGCCAATGGAGTCCACATCCCTACGAATCTCCCGGAGCTCTGAGGTGATCTCTTTCTTCATGGCGTGGAATTCCCCAGTCAGAGACGCAAATAGAGACTCAAGTACACTCCGGGGTACTGGGCCCTCCGCGTCTGTGGAGTCTCTTTTTGCTGAGGGTCCCCCGGAGGGCTGTGCCAGGTCGGCCCCACCAGTGCCGACTTTGTGGAGGAGGTCCTTCCCCGAACGTTCTTTCCTGGGTTTGGTGGAGGCCATGATGGAGCACATGGGGGCCACCCGTATCCCCGTGGCGCAAAAGCTCAATGCAGTGGGGGAGGTGCATGTCGGAGGGAGACCCGGAGAAGTAGGAGGGCGTCCCAAAGCTAGTCCATTGCCGTACGTGCTGGCCCCTGCGTAGATCTCCCTGATGCCGACCGTGCCCCTCCGCAATCACTGCAACAGTACAATAGGCCCGGGGGCACTCCGAGGCGAGACAGGCGCCAATCCCAAAGCTATTGCTAACAGGCCCGGGCTCCCCCCGGCGCTCCCGCTTCAGGGGCACAGGCCGCTACCGGGGACACCACCACTCCTCCATGCAGGCCGGGTACCTATCGCCGAGGGTCTGTCCCTGATGATCCCTGCCGCGACCCACACCCCCGACAGGGCCGAGTCCGGCGTTGCGGAATGCCGCAAATGCGGGGAACAGCGCCAAAGTCAGAGTGGCCGTAGAAAGGGCGTCTGGCCACCCGGCCACGTGGTCCCACAGTACCTTATAAGAAGCAGCGTCCTCACCTGTCCCGCCGCCGCAGAGGACCCGCGTCCCAGGCCTCACACTCCGCTCCAGGCCCAAGCTCCAAGAGCGATCTTCTCTGCTCCCCTGCGGCGCTCACCACGTGGCCTGGGGAATCCTCCGGTGCTGTGGGGGGAGGGAAGTCAGCAAGTCCCAGGAGCGGCGCCGGTACCCCTCGGGCCGTCCGGCACCCACAATGCCCAGAGCGTGAGTAGACCCCGCAGCTCCTCCACGCCGCCCGCTTCAAAGCTCGCAGGAGGCCTCAGGGATGTCGCTGTTGGTCGGCACCACGGCTCCCTCAACCTGGCGGGTCTGCCGGCCGACAGTGCAAACCCCTCCTACTGGGTCACCACCTGCAGCCCGGAAGCGAGATGTCGATGAGGCGGTCCGCTTCACCAACACAGCGGGACGCGCCCTGTCTCACCCCTCACCGCCGCCGGGCACTCCAGTCACTCGAGGTCCGGGACGCGGCCTGATCGCGCTGGCAGCAGGGCGCGCGGCCGCCGAATCTGCATGAGCCGCGCGTCTACCCTCCGGTACACAGGATCCGCCACCAGCACGGGACAAAGGTGAGGTCCCGGTGAAGTCCGGCACTATGCTGGGCTGCTGTACAAGGCTTTTGGGGCCAGGAATCGGGCAAAGGGCCGGAGCGGCGAGCAGGCACGTCCTACTCGGCTGCCATCTTGGCCACGCCCCCAGTGAGTATGTTTATGAGTGTTTAAAGGTTTGTATGATTGTGTGCCTCAAAAGACAGTATTGCACAATTACCAATACAATCATACAAATGTTCACAAACTCACACACATACCAACTTAGAATATCTGAAACACAGACATAGCAAAGAAACAGACACATACACAGAGCATCATTCAGAGCTGCACTCTTCAGATCTCCCCTGGATGCGGTTATGAGCTATCAGCTGGAAGTCATCAGGAATAAGCAAAGGACCCCATTTGGAGGTGAGTGATGTTAATAGGGAATCAAGAACTCAGGAAGGGGCCACAATGCAAAAGTGATTGTAGTCTGTGATGATTCACTCAGTCAAGTTGCGAAATAGCACTTCTACGGTCTAAACAACCTTTTCAGGAGGAGTCCCATGCCAGCAGCAGGACATACCTAGTAGCCCATTATTTCTGGGACCAGCACAGCCAGACTACACACAAAGAAGTAAAGCAATTTGTAGGAAGCTGGCTCTGTATATACTATACCAAAAAAAGGTATAGTGTGCACAGAGTCCAGAGAGTCCCCACAGGTATAACAGAGGCTAAATTAGGTAAGTACTAACAGCTCTCTTTGTGGTAGTGGGGGTGAGCAGTTAGGCTTATCCAGAGGGTGTGTTAAGCATTTATTGTATTCACTCAATCAAGGACTGATTACACTCACTCAGAGAGAGAATCCAGACCAATTAGGTAAGTATAAAAAAATATATACTTATGTTTTATTTTAGAACCAAGTAGGACTTGGCATAGGTAAGTAAAATATACTCTCTAATGCAAGACTGTTCAAGGAAATGCATTTGTGGTTGAATTTGCAATTGTTACAGGTTTGTATCACTTTAAAATGCAGTTTGAATTATACAGTAAGTACTTTTCATTACTCTTGGATTCCGGGCTCTGTGGGTTGCTGGCTACTAGACTCGCTGTGGTTCTTGCTGTAGGCAGGTAGTAGATGGGACAGTCCGGTAGGGCTGGGTCCAAAGCAGTTGATGTCCTCTTCTTCTTCCTGGGTCAGCAGGGCTCTTCGGTCCTTCTTTCTTCCTTGAATCTGAGGAGGCAAGGTTGAGGGTTGTCCCTAAATAGTAAATTTAAGGGCGTTTAAGGGGTGTGCAGGCCGGAACCAATGGGTCCCATCCTTGGAGTGGTTACACTCCCTATTATGCACCCTCCAGTGGGCAGGGGCATGAGCCTCTCCCTAATTGGCTGAGTCCCCCCCATCTTCAAGATAAAGGGGACTGAGATGTGTGCTTCACCTGAGGGGTGGAGTTGGCAAAGGTGGCCACACCTCTCTTCCTAGCTTGGTTTTCCTGCCTATTCTACCACCCAAAGTGGTGGCCAGAACCTGTGGGAGGCAATTGCTGGGGGCAGCAAAAGGCAGGGACAGCTTCCAAAGGCGGCAGGCCTTTGAAGCTTCCCCTTTCGTGGACCCATCCCATCCTGAGGGAAGAGGTATGACACCTCTGCCCAGGATGGCCTTTGTTTCTGGACCCACAGAGCGAAGGCTCTCTACCCAGGGGTCCCGAAACCTGTCTGATGGTGGCAAATGGCAGGTAGCCATTTAGGTACCACACCAGAGCTGGTCGATTTTCAGGGGCATCTCTAAGATGCACTCTGAGTGCATAATTTTCCAGCAGTGTTTTAGTTCACTAGTTGCTTAATTTGGTCCCTGCATTTGAGCTGCTCTGTCAGAAAGCCACCTCTAGATTGCCCTAATGGGGCTTTGGGGGGGCGGCCGACCGGCAGGGAGGCTCGCACTCCCGGGGTTTTTGGGCCAGGTGGTGCGGTCCGAGCCCAATTGGGAACGCGTTGGGCTGGTGTTGGAACCCAGGGCGGGGGTATTTAGACAGCCATTTCGGGAGCCGTGTCACCATTTTGGAAGGTGACACGGCTGCCGATTTCGCTGTCAGTTCAGGGAAAGTTTTTGGCCTAATCAGGGACAGGTTGCGTAGTCTGCTTTCGCCCCCCTTTGGTCCTGGGAACATGGCACGCAACAACGACGCGCGGGTGCAGGAGGCCATGCGGCTCCTGGCAGAAGTCGGCCGCAAGGACCTTGTCAGGGGCACAGTGGAGCGCGAGGCCCAGCCGCCGCGCGGCGGTGGGCATGGCCGCCGCGATTTTGGCATGTTTGCCGCCGCGCTGTGGCTATAAAAGGAAGACTGCGGAGGTACCTGGGGGGGCCGCAGAGCAAAGGCAGCCCCCGCGAAGCGGGCCAAATGGGGGGGAGCACCACAAGGCGCCCCCCATTGGCATTTATGGTGGGAAAGGGTGGAGAAGTGCGCGAGGAAAAGCGCAATGAGGGCCCCGCGGCGGTTGGCACCGCGGGTGCCACAAAGGACAAAGGGGCCGATTCCGATCTCGGCCGGTAGTGCTCCGAATCGGATTCGGATTTACCGGATCCTATTCGGAGCCCTGTTTCCCGACCGAATCGTATGCGGGTCCGGCCGAGCGAGTACGATGCAAGCGCCTGCGAAATCGCCGACCGACTCGAACGCGGCTCCAACACGCTGCGACCGACTCGCACGGACATGACTCGCACCGCGCTATGGAGACGTTTCCCGGCCGGGTAAGTACGATGCGCGCCGCAAGCAGTCTGACCGACTCGCGCCGTCCGGCTCGAAAGAGCTGTCAAAGCCGTACTTTTGGGGTCCGCGTCGGACCCCCCTGTACGCGTAGGCGCGTGAGTCGCACACAGGGGGGACCCATGGGTCCCCCCCTACCTGTGCATGTACGCCGCGATGCGCATGGACGCGTACCCGCTGTAGGGGGCGCCCTCATTCGCCTCGCACCCATTGAGTCAATGGGAGCCCGCGTACGCGTTGTACGACCGGCTCCCATTGACTTCAATGGGAGTCCGACCAACTCGAGTCCGATAGCATACGTGCGCATCGTACTCGTTCGGTCGGACTGCTAGGTTCCGATTCGGTCGGAAATCTCTCCGAGTCCGGCTCGGTCGGAGAGATTTCCGGCCCGAATCGGAATCGGCCCCAAAGTCTCTTTCTGGGAACAGGGAGGGCCCAGGCCAGTGGGAGGTGCCCCTGAGGTGGGGGGCCAGGAGAGTTTGGATGGGAAGGCCGGGAGGGCCACAAGGGCAGCGCCTAAGCTCGAGGGGAGGCCTAGGTTTAAGGGCAGGCAGGGGGTGGCCAGGGGTGGAGTCTGGGGTTCCCCGGGCTGTTAGGGGTGTAGAAGACGGTGAGGAGGGGGCCCAGGGAGGCAGCTGTAGCGGCACTGGATGTTAGAGGGTGGTTGGACAGGGCCCCCTGGGGGGTGAGGGACAAGTGGTTGGTGGAGGGGGGGTGGGTGCAAGGGCCCCCGGGGGGGCAGAGGGGTGCCTGGGAAGGGGAGGAGGAGGGGAGCCCTCAGTGTCCAGGCTGGGGGAGAGGCAGCCAGTTCCCCTGTTAGAATGGAGTGAGGGGGAAGAGGAGGGGCCTGGGGGGGTGGAGGAGAGATCCCCGCCATCCCGGATATACGGGTGTAAAGGGGACAGGAGGGGGGTGGGCCCGGCAACACGGGGGGACACTCGGCAGGGCCAGGGAGGGGTGGGAGTGGGGGCGAGGTGGGTGGGTGCAGAGGCGTTTCCAGAGGCTCCCTGGGGAGGCTCAGGTATGGGGGGATGTTAGCAGTGGTGCCCGGATCAGGGGCAGGTAGGGACAGATAGGGACACTAACCACGGCATGCCGGACCTTCCATTTGCTTTGCAGGAGCAGCCAGCGCGGGGCACGCACATTGCGGGCGAGTCGCATGCGGCTCCTCGCTACCGGGAAGAAGTGAAGGCAGGGTCCAGGGCGGCCAGCTGGAGCACGTCGAGGGACCATGGTGGCAAAGTCGAACAGAGGTTTGAAAGGGTCACGGCGGGGCGACAGCCCGGTGGGGCGGAGGTGTCCCCTAGGGCGACGGTGACTGTGGGCAGACAAAAAGGGAACGCTGCGGCGGGCAGCATGGCGCAAAAACTGGTCACAGAAAAGGTGGTACACAGTAACATGGTCACGTCTGGGCGACAGCCCGGAGGGGAAGAGGGGCCCTCCAGGGTGGGGGTGACCGAGCGCGGGCAGAAAAGAAAAGCTGAGGCCACGATAGACAGATTGCTGCAAGAGGCAAGGCACACGTGGGTAACAAGAATAGAAGAGGAGGGGGAGTTGGATGACATCCCATTAGATTATGAGGAGGATAGTTTAGAAGGGTACACAGACAGAATATTGAGTTTTTAA
Source organism: Calotriton arnoldi (assembly GCA_963921515.1). Classification (NCBI taxonomy): domain Eukaryota; kingdom Metazoa; phylum Chordata; class Amphibia; order Caudata; family Salamandridae; genus Calotriton; species Calotriton arnoldi. The sequence continues at coordinate 1,090,821 of CAWUFW010005820.1, forward strand.
TTTCGACCTACCATAATATCGAGTTTTAAATATCGTAGGTCAAGAATATCGACTGTGGGGTGTGGCAAGAAATGGGAACGGGTGTGGATGCCGTGGAGGAAATACAGAGGACTGGGGGGGACAGACCAATAATGGGGTGTGGAATAACAAAGGGGCCCGCTCCACCCGTGATTACGTCAGCTGTGATTTACTGTACATGGCAACTAATGTCCTCATGGTACTGTTTCTGTATGTTGTGGTCTCTCGAGTCTCTGTTAATAAAAAGATTTAAAAAAAAAAAAAGAATATCGACTGCAAGAATATCGTGGTACAGAATATCGACAGTAAGGTAAGAAATATCATTTTTTTTAATATCGAAGACAGTAATATCGTTTGTAAAAATATCGTTGTTAATATCGATGTTTATATTAGTGTTCTGTATTTTAGTATGTGTGTTAAAAGTATGTGATGTAATTTTTTGGTATAAGTGTAGGTTTTTTTAAATGTATGTGTTAAACTTTATCAGTAAATACTTTTATGTAAATTAATTTTTGCGTGTTTTAGTTCTGTAGCGGGTTGTGGGTTTATAGGGGAATAGGGAGGGAAGTAATTTAATTATAAAAAAGTAATTATTAATTTGTATTCATTATTATTTATAATTAATTTATCATTAAATAATTACTAATTGGTTATTAATTAATATTAATTAATCAATAGATAATTATATAAATTGTGTTATTTTTTAGGAGCAGGTTGTGGGTAATAGGGTGGGAAATAATTTATTTATAAAAAAGTAATTATTATTTATTTATTAGTATTTATAATTAATGTATTATTAATTAATTATTAATTGGTTATTAATTAATATTAATTAATTAATTGATAATTATATAAATTGTGTTATTTTTTAGGAGCGGGTTGTGGGTTTATAGGGGAATAGGGTGGGAAGTAATTTAATTATAATAAAGTAATTATTCATATTTATTTATTAGTATTTATGATTAATTTATTATTAATTGTTAATTGGTTATTAATTAATATTAATTAATTAATAGATAATTTATTAATTGAGTTATTTTTTTAGGAGTGGGTTGTGGGTTTATAGGGGAATAGGGTGGGAAGTAATGTAATTATAATAAAGTAATTATTCATATTTATTTATTAGTATTTATAATTAATTTATTATTAATTAATTACAAAATTGGTTATTAATTTTTATTAATTGATAATTATATTAATTGTGTTTTTTTAGGAGTGGGTTGTGGGTTTATAGGGGAATAGGGTGGGAAGTAATTTATTTATAATAACGTAATTATTAATATTTATTTATTCGTATTTATAATTAATTTATTATTAATTAATTATTAATTGGTTATTTAATTTTAATAATTATTTAATTGATAAGTATGTTAATTTTAACCCTCTGCTATCCAACACTTTTCCTACTGTCGCACTCACTGGAGTGGGAATAGTAATTTTTACCCCTCCGCTATCCAACACTTTCCCTCCTGTTGCACTCACTGGAGTGGGAATAGTCATTTTTACCCCTACGCTATACAACACTTTCACTACTGTTGCACTCTGTGGAGTGGGAATAGTAATTTTTACCCCTACGCTATCCAACTCTTTCCCTACTCTTGCACTCTCTGGAGTGGGAATAGTAATTTGTTCATCTCCGCTATCCAATACTTTCCCTACTGTTGCACTCTTTGGAGTGGGAATAGTAATTTGTACCCATACGCTATCCAACACTCTCCCTACTGTTGCAATCACTGTAGTGGAATAGTAATTTTTACCCCTATGCTAGCCAACACTTTCCCTACTGTTGCACTCACTGGAGTGGGAATAGTAATGTTTACCCCTCCGCTATCCAACACTTTCCCTACTGTTGCACTCACTGGAGTGGGAATAGTAATTTTTACCCCTACGCTATCCAACACTTTCCCTACTGTTGCACTCTCTGGAGTGGGAATAGTAATTTTTACCCCTACGCTATCCAACACTTTCCCTACTGTTGCACTCACTGGAGTGGGAATAGTAATTGTTACCCCTTCGCTATCCAATATTTTCTCTACTGTTTTAGTTAATGTAGTGTAAAATGTATTTTAAAAAGATTAAAAATATTGTAATATTTTAATTTGTTATATATATTTTTATTTATATTATTGGTGTATGTGCATATATATGTATTTATAATTTTCAATATGTTTTTAACAATTTATAAGTTATTAAAATAATTATTTATCAATATTATTAAGTAAGTATACATATTATATTTTATACATATATATGTTTAATTGATTTTTACATTATATGTATTACTTATGATTTAAACATTTTTAAATCATTTTAACTATATTTTTTTAAAATTATATGTATTATTTACTTTATTTTACATTATTTTTTATACATAAAAAAACCCGATATTTTTAACAACGATATTTTTAACAACGATATTTTTTATCGATATTTTTGTACTTACCATTATGTAGATAGGACTTCGATATTCTGGACATCGATATTCTTGCACCGATATTTTTGTAGCTTGATACTCTGACTGTCGATATTCTGTCAGTTATCCGTTTAGAAGAGGGGGAGATAGTGGACGATGAAAGGGGGGGACCAGTAATTTTGTGCCTAGTGTATTGCAGGAGGCAGGACCGGATGCGGAGTACACGGCTACGTCTCGGATGACTCAACCCTCTGCGACACTGGATCCAGTGAGGACACCGACCTTGACGCCAGGTAAGAAAAGGGGACAGGGCAGTGCGTCTAGCCCAACACGGAGGGTTTCCACGGGGACGGATGCCAGAGGGGATGAGGGGGACAGCGGGCTCTAATTATGCAAGGGTAGATACGTTAGAGACACTGGGGTGGGTACAGAGGGGCAGAAGACGGAACAGGAGGCAGGGAAGGGTAGGTCAGGGGGGGGACGGACGACAAGGCACAGAAGGATTCGGAGACGACAAAGGTTTCGGGGGACGACAAAGGCGAAGGGGGTCTGGTCAGTTGACGGAGGGCAAAGAGAGTAAGGAGGTCAGATTGCCAAAACTGCCGTACATGGGGGTGACGAAACCATTGGGAGTACACCTCATGTTAGTCATGAAGGAGAAAGTTTGGAAGGGCGAATATGTAGATATGTTGAAGCTGCTGCATAGGGAATTGCGATCCAAGGAGGGATCGAAAGAGGAGGAGCTAGAGTTATCCCGACGACCTAGGGTACCCATGACAATAGAGAACTGGACGGCAGCCTTTTTAATTTTCGCGAGTGTGTACTGTGAGAAGTACCCAGATAGGTCTGTGGCTTGGTTTAAGTACATGGATGTAGTTAGGAGGGCACATCTGACGTACGGGGGGGTACGCATGGTCACACTATGATGAGGAGTTCCGGGCCCGTCTATCATGGGACCCCGAAACAAACTGGGGGGAGATCGACTCCGATCTCTACCAGCAGATGATGGGGCAGTAAAATTTGGGAAGATCTCGTACACGGCCAGTGGTTTGCCGTTAGTCTATCGCCCCTTTCAAAGCCGTCCCAACCGGGGGCGGTGGGATACACTCTGTAGCCCACAGGGGGAGGTCCAGGGGCCTGCTGGTTCTATAACAAAGGCACATGTGCCCGGGACTATTGCATATTTTGGCACGAATGCTCGAAATGCACGGGAAGACACCCTCTGGTGCAGTGCTTCAGGCCAGGGTACGCAGGACAGGGCCAGGCAGGGGTCAGGGGACACAGCATCAGACTGCCAATGGCGGACAGCAGGGGATGGGAGGCAGGGGAGGACGAGGGTCGCAGGGTTATATGGGCAAAGGTTCATACACCCATTAAGCTGGATTGCTTAGAGGCCTGGCTCGCACATTACCCACAAAAACAGGATGCGCAAATTCTCAGTGCGGGTTTCAGAGAAGGCTTTGAATTGGGGTACGAAGGACCGAGGTTGGCAAGATGGGCGGAGAACCTGAAATCAGTGGCAGCTCCCAAACCAGTTGTTTGGGAGAAATTGCAAAAAGAGGTACGGGAAGGGCGCATGGAGGGGCCATTTGTAGTTAGCCCGATAAAGGATTTGATTATTTCTCCGGTCGGGGTGGTCCCAAAAAAGGAGAGAGACCAGTATTGTCTAATTCAGCACTTGTCATGGCCGCAAGGGGGGTCAGTCAACGATTTCATTCCTGATGACTTGACGTCAGTGTCGTACTCTTCAGTGGATGTAGCCAGGGCACTAGTGGAAAGGGTAGGAAAAGGGGCCAAGATGGCAAAATGTGACATTAAGGCCGCCTTCCGGCTCTTGCCGGTACATCCGGAGGACTTCCAGTTGCTGGGCATTCAAGTGGACGGAAACATCTTTGTGGATTAGGCTTTACCCATGGGGTGTCCAATATCATGTGCGCTGATTGAGATGTTCAGTTCATTCTTGCAGTGGGTTTTCTCTTGGAAAACGGGAAAAGACACGGTGACACACTACCTTGACGACTTCTTCTTGGTGGTCCGGCCTGGTTCGACGGACTGCCAGCAGCAGCTGGACAGTTTCCAGAAGCTCATGGGGACACTGGGTGTCCCCTTAGCACCGGAAAAGACACAAGGTCCAAGCAAGGTGTTGTCATTTCTGGGGATTGAACTTGATTCGGTGGCTATGGAGGCCAGGTTGCCGGAGGATAAAAAACTGCACATGAGGTTGTTGATCGATGACATGCTGGCCAGAAAGAAAGTGACAGTAAGGATGGTACAAGTGTTACTGGGGCATTTGAATTTCGCATGCCGGGTAGTGAGAGAGGGACAGACATTTTGCAGGAGACTGAGCAGGTCACTGGCAGGCCTCACGGTACCACACCACCACATGCGTATGTCGGCAGGGACAAAGGAAGACTTAAGAATGTGGTGCAGTTTCTTGGAGGAATTCAATGGGATACCCATGTCCGCGCCGGAAGAGTGGGATGCTCAGATATTCTCGGATGCCGCTGGAGCAGGCGGGTTCGGTTTGTATTGGCAGGGAAAATGGTGTGCGGAAGAATGGCTGCCTCATTGGAAGACTGGGGGCAGGAGCATTGCTTTCCTTGAATTGTTTTCACTAGTAGTTGCGGTCACGCTGTGGGGCGGAGGCTAGCACACTAAAGAGTAACTTTCAGGGTAGACAACATGGCAGTGGTGCAGGTGGTCAACAAGCAGTCCGCAAAGGATGAACAGGTCTTAAAGTTATTGCGAATATTCATGTTGAGTTGCTTAAAGTATGACATTCAGTTCAAAGCAAAGCACGTCCCGGGCGTAGACAATGACATTGCGGGTGCTTTGTCTCATTTGCAGTGGTAGAGGTTCCATGGGCTGGCCACGGAGGCGGAAACTCACAAGACGCCGGTGCCCGAAGGGGTATGGTCTGTAGGAGAAAAAGGATGCTGCATCTGGTGGTAGGGTCATTAGCGCTTTCCACAAGGAAGGCCTATGGACTAGCGTGGCAGGAATTTCTGCAGGGAGGTGCGAAGAGTAGGCCTGGGATGTGGGCCAGGGAAGAGGACGTCGTTCAGTTCATCTTAACCTTGATTGAGAAGGGTTTGTCGAAGGTTACCATAGCGTCAAAGCTGGCAGGGAAAGCTTTCATGGGCAAGTTAGTGTGGGGCTATGCCCCAACGGCAGGCGAGCTGGGTAAGAGGTTGCTAGAGGGTTGGGCCCGGGAGATGGGTAGAGGACAGCAGGTTAGGTTACCGGTGAATAAGGTGCTGTTGGGAAGAATGATAGAGGTGTTACCACATGTATGCTGCAGCCGGCAGGAGGCAGTATTGTTTGCGGCATTAATGTCTTGGCTATATTGCGGGGCATTCCGGGTTTCGGAGCTGTTGGGTAGGAATGGGATACCAGGGCTGCAATGGAAAGAAGTACAGGGATGTGAAAAAGGGAGTGATGCAGTATCCAGCTTCCTCAGGCGCTCGAAGACAGATCAAAGGGGGACGGGGAAGTCAGTGGCACTGTGGGCTAGAGGGGATCCCATGATCTGCCCGGTACGATGGGGGGGTGCAGTGTCGGGTCACGGAGAAACGAGACAAATTAAGGTAAGTGGTGTTTAATGAAGATACACCCCATCCAACGGCGATGGCGCAGCAACTGCCAGACCTCAGAACCCTCGTACATGAGAGCTCCCTGAAGGTTCCGACAGTGACCTCATTGGCAAATGAGGTGCCACGCCACACTTCTCCCTTCCATACAAAAAGTACATAACAGATCTTAAATAACAAATGTATGAGAAAGAAAAAGACAGAAGCAGCAAGCAAGTAAATTCAAGAAGAACAACAAATCATGCTACAAAATCTTTGAGGTAAGCTGGTTTCCTAATTACTCTGACACTTCGCCTGTGTACTGGTGGAACAGAAGAACCATGCAAACCTGAATAACAGGATCCACTTACCACTGGTAGTGGTCTCGACATTGAGCGGTCAATAGGATTAGATATTCTATGTGTGATAGTAACTCTGCTCTTGTTCCATATGCGACCATCATGTGTCTTAACAGCCTTATGAAAACATTTGATTACTTGAAGTTCCGAAGAGAACTTGGACCACTCTGCACACCCTTTGGGAGCTTTAATTTTGACAAAATCACCCACATTGACCTCCACATCTCTCACACACCTATGAGAATCAAAATCTTCTTTTCTTTTGTGCTGAGATGCTATCTCTTTCTCTCTCCACAAACCAGGAGAATTGTCCACACATCCTTTACTCCACTTCATCCACCCAGGACGCACAAGGGTAGATGCCGATCTACCTTTGAATAATTCAAAGGGGATTTTCCCAGTAGAGCCATGAGGTGAGAACCTATAGCCCAGAAGTCTATTGGACAACTCTTTTTTCCAATCTAAGCCATTCACTCTAGCTAATTGGATCCCTTCCTTTAAGGTTTTGATAACTCTCTCAATAGCACCATTAGTCTCAGGATGATAAAGCGCTGATTTTTGTGGACAATACCACACCTCTGCAAAAAGATTCTGTCTCGTGAGAACAGAATTGCACACCCTTAACTGTAAGCAGATACCTGGGAAAACTCTCTCTCTTAAATACACCCTCCAGAAACCTGATAATTGCAGAAGAAGAAATGCCCTGCACACACGACACTTCAACCCACCTAGAATACAGATCCATGAGAACAATGACATAAGGTGTGGCATGTTCACCTCTTTTTGGACCAAGTATGTCCATAGCAACCTCTTCCCAAGGATATTTGGGTAGAGTTCTGCAAACCATAGGTAGTTGATTAGTCTTGAGCCCTTTGTCTGAAACCGTACACTCCACACAATCTCTAATCAAACTTTCAACATCATGATCGAGCGTGGGCCACCAAAAATCTCTCCTAAGTCTCCCTTTAGTCTTCACTATGCCCATGTGCCCTTCATGTGCTAGACGTAAAATTTTACTTCTTAAATTTTCTGGAGGAATTAATCTCGTCCCTCTCAACAGGAACCCTCTGTCAACAGCAAGCTCGTCTAAAACCCTCTCCCAACATCCTGTAAACTCCTTGAGCTTAGATTTACCCCTTGTACCTGAAGCAACTATGTCTCTAATTTTGCACAAAGTAGCATCCTTCATTAGGTCATTCAACCATCCTTCTTCACTAATGGATCCTTCTGTCAGTTCGCACACACTCACTCTCTCTTCCTGATCAAGATCATCACAACTAACAGACTGATCTACATCCAAGTCAACAAGCCTGGATAAGCAATCAGCAGAAAAGTTGCTTGCACCTGGGACATACTGGACAGTGAAAGAAAAGTCTTGCAACCCTACTACCCATCTCCGAATGCGTGACGAAATGGAATCAAGGCCCTTCTTTGCAAATATCTCCACTAAGGGTTTATGGTCGGTTTGCACACCAAATTTGATGCCCCAGAGAAATTGTTTGAACCTCATTATGGACCAATACACAGCCAATGACTCAAGTTCATTGCAGAATAATTGCGTTCTGCATCCCTAAGCGTTCTAGATATACAAGCAATCAGATTTTCCTTTCCATTCCTAGTCTGAATGAGTAAAGCACCTAAGCCTTTACCATTAGCATCACACACGATCTTAGTGTCAGAAGAGGCCTCAAAAGATTGCAGGGAGGGAGCATTGCCTAAATCTTGTTTTACATTGGCAAACTCTTGATTACACTCTACACCCCACACAAAATCAGTGTTTTTTTTAAAAAAGTTTCCTCATGTGATAAGTTTTACTGGCAAAGTCTTTTATGAAGTGACTGTAATACTCCACCATTCCCAATAAAGATGAGAGTTCTTCTTTTGTCATGGGTTCTTTCAAATCTTTTATGGTACCAACCAGTTCTTTCTTTGGTTTAATCCCTGTAGCGGTGACATTGTAGCCTAGGTAACTTACTTCGTTGACTCTGAACTTGCACTTTTCTACTTTGAGTGTTAAGCCAGCATCCTGAAGTCTTTGTAAGACCTGACGAACACGTAAGTCATGCTCTATATTGTTTGATGCATAGATGATTATATCGTCCTGATAACATTTCACACCAGGTTGATCTTTCAAAATAATAGACATAGCTCTCTGAAAAACCGTGGCCGTAGAAATTAAACCAAACGGCATTCTCTTGAATCGAAAGATGCGAAATGGAGTCGTGAAGGCTGTGAGATCCTGTGAACTCTCATGCAATTCAACCTGATGATAGGCTGACATCAAATCTAGAGTGCTGAAAACTTTAGCATCAGAGAAGGTAGTGATTATTTCCTCTATGTTGGGAAGCGGAAATCTGTCAACCACAACCTCTTTGTTCAACGCTCTCAAGTCTACACAAAGAGCCAACCAGTTCGTAGCTTCAACTTCTTCAATGACTCCACACTCTACCAACCTCTTAATTTCCTTGGCAACAGCTGTCTGTAAGTGTATAGGAATCCTCCTTACCTTTGCTACTACAGGGGTGGTATGATCTCTCAGTCTGATTTTGTGCTTGTAGCCAATTAACTTACCAAGTTTATTTTGAAACAAACCATTACATTCCTTAACAAATTTGTTATCTTTATGATCAATCTGGTCAACCTGTACCTGTGGATTTTTGCTTGGATGCAGACTGACACCCAACTCTTCCTGGTGATTCCAAACCAAAAAGATCATCACCTTTGCAAGACACATATATTTTCCCACTCGTGCTCTTGCCACAAACACCAATTGTTGCTATAAAATAACCCATCATGTCAATCTTGCTCCCCCCATAACCTCCCGGTTGTATATCCATTTCATAGAGAGGCTTATTATCATCAGGGAACAAATTCAACAACGTTTTCTCGAGATGATGGTGATGCGGGAACAAGAATCAAACTTCATTATTGTGTCTTTCCCATCAATGCTGACTATTTCAGAAGGAAAAGCTCTTTTAGGCTCACAAACTTGCAATAGAATCTCCTGGCAAGATTCTTTGTCCCTGCCTTTGTAATATTTTTTATTTCGGTTCCTGCAACACTTGCTAAAATGGCCCTTGATACCACATGAGTTGCAGGTTTGTGACAAAGCAGGACAGGACCTATCATTGGCTCTATGACCACCAAACCCACATCTGAAACAGGTGACATTAAAATTGTGTTCCTTACTCCTGACACCTCTGACCTCAGAGAATTGCTTCACATCTGTAACACTCTGGGATTTAACTCCAAGAGATTTAACAGCGTACACCTCGGCAGTATTTTCCGTTTTAGTGGAATTAGGAACATGTACCTCTTTCCCAACCTTAAGTTCACTAACACACCTCATCATATGCTCCACTTGCTTAGCAACAATAAGGACCTCATCAAGAGGAGGCTCGTCTTTCATCCACAGTTCCTCACGTATCTTATCACTGTTGCATCGGAGCAGAAACTGATCCCTAATCCTTTCTTCTGCTGCGCCTCCAAATTTGCACTTAGACGCTAACTTCCTTAAGTAAGTTACAAAATCTTCGACAGATTCATCCTTACCCTGACATCTTAAACCAAAGTGATACCTTTCTAAAATGGTACTCACGCGTGGCAAATAATGTCGATCTAACTTTGACATAGCAATTTCATATTCATTTAAATCACGTGCCTCTGCATGCGGAAGATCAGGTAAATTCTCCAAGACATCCTGCCCCTCTGCCCCTAAACAAAGTAGCAACAGAGCGTGTTTCCGTTCTGCACTTAGATTAGTGCCACAAACTCGCGTATAGTTGCTAAATACTTTCTTCCACTTGGGCCACTCTATGGATGGTTCACCAGGGGAAGAAAGGAAAAAGGGAGGTGATGATACATTCTGCATTGTCACTTTAAAATGTAAATAGTACTATATAAAAACAGAGTGAATGTAAAATTAACTAGATCAAAAATACCATCATAGAATACAACAATGAATAATGTTGTTATAGATATAACACATGAGTTCAATTTAGATTCTGAAGTTGTTTAACTATGAAGTGTTGCCTTTAAAAAGACTGGAGGGCGAATTTGACGTTCCTCCGTGTCTTAATTATTAGGACTGCAGCATAAACTAACTCATCAGTGTTATAATTGCTGCAAATGACAGGTTGAAGGGCAAAATGCGATTCCTCCAAACTTTTATTGACCTTCCTTTGCTGTAGACGACACGCACTAGTCATCAAGTTCCCAAATTTATGCAAACACATGCGCCATTTAACACACGACCACAAAGTAAGAGGGAGAAGGGTCGTTCCTCTCTACTCAGAGTCGCGCACTAGCGGTAATTCCCTTCCTGCCGCTAGCGCGCACTAGTTGTGCTGTGGAGATCTTTTAAAAAAAAATTATTTCCTTTTCTGACGACCTACGCATGCGCAAAGCAAACGAGGAAGTCACACCGTCGGAGGGAGAAGCGTCGTTCCTCCTGACGTTGTGAGACAAGCAAAACGGGTTAGAGGGCGAATAGTCGTTCCTCTGAGCCCGTGATACGATTAACTTCACGTACCTCAAAGCGGTTATACGCACCGGCCGTCTGCAGAACCCAAGGGAGACATGAATCAGTCCACCACAGCGGCGTTGAAAGCAGAAACGTATAAGATGTCAACAGTTGTTTTAAATTGATGAGACCTTTAGCGAGGATCCCTGACTCACCGATGAGTAGAAAGGCTTGATCAACTCGCAGGCCACGCTTCCTGGACCGTCAACAGCAAACGCCAACCCCGATATCTCACACCAGCATCCCGCCTTGTTGAGGTGTATCACAGACCACAACAAACATGGACGATCCCATCCGGCGTCGCCAAATTGTAGTGTCGGGTCACGGAGAGACGAGACAAATTAAGGTAAGTGGTGTTTAATGAAGATACACCCCATCCAACGGCGATGGCGCAGCAACTGCCAGACCTCAGAACCCTCGTACATGAGAGCTCCCTGAAGGTTCCGACAGTGACCTCATTGGCAAATGAGGTGCCACGCCACAGGGTGCCTTTTGCGGGGAGGAACAAGGAGGGAGGTGGGTGATGTTTTTTTACAGGACCTCGGGGCAGGAAGTCACGGCGGCACAGCTTCTGTGGGTCATGAGGCGGGCGTTAAAAATACTGGGGGAGGTACCCGAGGCGTTTAGCACTCATTCTTTCAGGATTGGGGTGACTTCTGACGCGGCAAACATGGGGTGGGCCTCAGAGAAGTTGAAGCAATTGGGACGTTGGTCATCAGATTGTTACAAACGCTGTATTAAAGCAGGAAGGGGGAGGTTTGGGGTGAAGGTGGGAATGTGAAATTTTTCTCACTCATGTGTCTTTGCAGGTGCAGTAGCAGGGCCAGAGTCAGAGGCGCTCACAATCTGGATTGTTGGGCATTCTTTTGTGAAGTGGGCGGAGAGACACGAAGAGAAAAAAGGAAAAGGCGTAAATCTAGGATTGGACCCGGGATTGTTTCAAGTCAGCTGGCACGGGAAAGGGAGCATGCGTTGGTACGAGCTTCTCCCCCTTTTAAATAAGTTAATGCAGCGACATGTTTGTCCAAATGTGCTGTTAATTCACTTGGGGGAGAATGATTTAGTGGTTTGCAAAGGGTTGTCTCTGTTGAAGCAGATGAAAAGGGATTTGCGGGAGATCTAGAGGCAGTGGTCTGGGTGCTTTATGGTGTGGAATGAGTTTATTCCAAGAAGGTATTGGAGGGGGGCCGAGAGGCCTGTTGCCATTGATAAAGCCAGGAGGAAGGTAAACAGAGCGATGAGGGTGTTTTGCAGAGAGGCAGGTTTTGGCAGGATAGAGGATCCGGAATTAAAGTATTCGGCGGTGGATTACCCAGAGCAAAAGTATTCGGCAAAAAATGTTTTCAGGGATGATGGGGTGCATTTGTCTCGCTTCGGGATGGAGTTATACTTGGTTCAAATAAAAAAGGTCTTGAATTGCGCCCTGGATATAAGACGTTATCCTAGAGGGGGCCTAGAGGTTGGGGGGTCAGAAAAGTCGTAAGGACTATTTCTGAGTGGCGTCGGTTACCTATTTTTGGCCAGTTGTTACTGTTTCATTTTATGGTTGGGGACAAGTAGGTAAGGAGGTTAGGATAGGTTATACTTAGTAGATAGATTTGTAGACAGGTAGAGAAGAGGTTACAGGGTTTAAAGGGTTAACAGTTATTGATCGAGTAGATACATCTTTAGATAGGTTGAGATGAGGTTACAAGGTTTTAAAGGGGCGAAAGTTATTGATCAAGTTGGGGTCTGTTAAATAAATTGCAATTGTGTTTGGGGAAACCTTAGGGGTGGGGGGAGGAGGATACGTAGATGAAGTTTGTATATGTTATGTTATGTTACATGGGTATTTGTATAGCGCACGTACACCAACAGGTTTGTTGGCGCTGTGGAATGTCAGGTGAGTGCAGCTTAAGCCGGGAGCAGCTAGTTATAAGCCAAGGTGAATAGCCAGGTCTTTAGTTGTTTTCTGAACCGCAGATAGTCTCCCTCAAGCCTGAGGAAAGCAGGGAACGCATTCCAGATCTTCGGACCTAGGAAAGAAAACCGAGTCCCACCGATGCGTTTACGCCGGATTCTGGGCACCGTCAAAAAGTTCTGATGCGTGGATCTCAGAGTCCGCTTGGGTAGGTGTTTGTTGATGAGCGAGACAATAAATCTAGGGCCGGTGTCTTGGATTGCTTTGAAAAGTATGCAACCAGCTTTGAACAAGGCTCGTTGCTCCACTGGCAGCCAGTGGAGGTCTTTAAGCAGGGGGGTGATATGGCAGCGTCTATCCTTGAGATAGATGATTCTTGCTGCTTGATTTTGGATCATCTGCAGACGATGTCTCTGGAATTGTGGGAGTCCAATGTAGAGGACATTCCCATAATCGATTTTGGAGAGAATTAGGGCTATGGTAATTTGGGTGATGGCCTCCTTGCTGAAAAAGCGTCTGATCTTGCGCAGTTTGCGCAGTTGGACAAAGCATGCCGATGTCACTGAGCCGATTTGGGCGTTCATGGAGAGATCCGCATCAATGTGAAGGCCCAGACTCTTTATAGCTGGTTTTGGAGTGGGAGCCACACCTAGTTCAGGGGGCCAATAGGAGGGGGTCCAATAGGCAATTTTACTGTGGGGAACAATGATCTCGGTCTTTTCAGAATTTAACTTTAATTGGTTTTCATTCATCCACGTTTTGACGTGCAGCATAGACCTCCTAACGAAGTCCTTAGATTCCGTGGAGTTATCAAGGGTGAAGATAAGCTGCATGTTGTCAGCATAGTTGAAGATATTTACTCCCATCTGCCGTAGACCCGAGATCAGGGGACGTATATAGATGTTGAACAGAATTGGCGAAAGGGAGGAGCCCTGAGGAACGCTACAGCTCAGAGCTGCCGTTCTGGACTTAAAGGGCGATAACCACACTGACTGTTTACGGTCCTCCAAAAAGGAGCCTAACCAGTCAAGTGCTGAGCCCCCGAGACCCGCTGCGGCAATGCGATCCAACAAAATTTTGTGGTTCACGGTGTCAAATGCCGCAGACAGGTCAAGGAGGATCAGGGCCTGAGTGTGGTCTACATCGGCCTGTCCCTTGAGATCGTCCAGTACCGATAGAATCACTGCTTCGGTGGAGTGCGCAGGACGGAAACCTGCCTGATGGTTGTCCAGGAACTTAGACGTCTCCAAAAAAGAGCTGAGACAAGTGGCCACATGGGTCTCCAGCACTTTCGCCGGGAATGGGAGAAGAGAAATAGGTCTATAGTTCTCCAGTTTATTGGGATCTATGCCTTGCTTTTTTTGAAGTGGGATGACCACTGCTTCTTTGAAAGCATGCGGTACAATGCCAAGGGACAGTGAGAGGTTCAGGAATTTAAGAAAAATGTCTGGGAAGGACCGATAAATTGCTTTTGAGACGTTAATGGGACAGTCCTCCTTAGGGGAGCCTGATTTAACCTTTACTACGAGGTCTAAGAAGCATTTCTTATCCATCAAGGGGAGAAAGTTGAGAGAGCATAGATTGGGGTGGTCCCTGCTGTCTCTGGAACTACAGTTGGTGGGGGCGATAGAGTTTTGAATTTTTTTTATTTTTTCTAAAAAAAAGGAGTTCAGGTCATTGCAAAGGTCCTGGCTAGGCACAAAGGATGGGGTCACGCGGCTAGGGTTAGAGAGTTCTTTTACTATCTTAAAGATTTCTTTTGAGCCATTGTCGGAGTCGAGTACCCTATTAGTAAAGAAGGCTCTCTTAGCCTCCAAGATAGCCGCTTTATACTGGTGTAAATTGGTGGTGAAATAAAGTTTATCTTCCACTTTATAAGTTTTACGCCATTTCCGCTCAGCTTGGCGTACTTGGAGTTTAATAGTTTTTAGGTCCTTATTAAACCATTTAGAGGCTTCGTGCTGCCTGGGACGGTAGGTTTTGGTCTGTAAAGGAGCATGGAGGCTAAAGGCCTTCCTTTGCCAGTCAGTGATCTCGCTCTCCCAGTTGTCTGGATCTCTTTCCGGTCCCGGCTGCTCCCTGGACAAAGTTTCTACTAGTTTTCCCAGATCAACCCGGTTCCAGTTTCTAAAGGTGCTTTTTGAGTGAGAGGAGTTAAAACTCAGTGGAGAAGCGTGCAGATTAAAACTGATGATATAGTGATCAGACCAAGCACAGGGTTGAACTACCAGATTAATCAGGTTGACATTAATTGACCACACTTGATCAAGGGTATGTATGGCCTTTGATGTGCGTGGGGGTATCAATGTGCTGAGTGAGGTTAAGGCAGGCAAGGGACTCAGTGAGCTCCCTGGAAGACTTTAGCTATAGTTTTGTGAGGCAAAGGCCGAGGCTATGTTTTTGTAAGGTGCACCTGTCTTCAATAAAGCGGCCTTTTTCACACTTATGGTGAGTCAATTGTGGTTCGTTCCGTTCACTGCGGCCCAATGGGGCTTTGGGGGGGCGGCCGACCGGCAGAGAGGCTCGCTCCCACAGGGTTTTTGGGCCGGGTGGTGCGGTCCGAGCCCAATTGGGCTCGCGTTGGGCTGGTGTTGGGCTCCAGGGTGGGGGTATTTAGACGGCCATTTCGGGAGCCGTGTCACCATTTTGGAAGGTGAAACGGCTGCCGATTTCGCTGTCAGTTCAGGGAAAGTTTTTCCCACCCATTTTAAAGGAGGAGGGGGAGAGGTGTTCCTTTTGGTGGATATATTTTTGGCATGTTTTTCATTGGGTACAGGTGCATCAGGGGTTAAATGATATGTACTTTGGTTGTCGCTTGAAGCAGGTGCGTGGCGTCGGTTACCTATTTTTGGCTAGTTGTTACTGTTTCATTTTATGGTTGGGGACAAGTAGGTAAGGAGGTTAGGATAGGTTATACTTAGTAGATAGATTTGTAGACAGGTAGAGAAGAGGTTACAGGGTTTAAAGGGTTAACAGTTATTGATCGAGTAGATACATCTTTAGGTTGAGATGAGGTTACAAGGTTTTAGAGGGGCGAAAGTTATTGATCAAGTTGGGGTCTGTTAAATAAATTGCAATTGTGTTTGGGGAAACCGTAGGGGTGGGGGGAGGAGGATACGTAGATGAAGTTTGTATAGTTAGCTATAGTTTTGTGAAGCAAAGGCCGAGGCTATGTTTTTGTAAGGTGCACCTGTCTTCAATAAAGCGGCCTTTTTCACACTGATGGTGAGTCAATTGTGGTTCGTTCCGTGCACTGCGGCCCAAACCCTTTCTTTACATCTGCTGTTTGAAGTGCACGATTAACAGCTACTTGAAACCCTGTATTTCTTCCCAACCAGTTTAATTGTTTGCCTAGCGCCCATCGGCACCTGCTGTGTGCAGTACGGAGCACCTACCTCTGCTGTGTTGATGTCTCGCTTGAGACAGTTTCTCGTTGTTTACACGCAACCAGGTTCACGGGGTGAAAAAGTAGCACTTGTGTTTAATACAGTTGAACCTGTGGTTCAATATGGTATTACAATGAACTCTCATAGAAAGTTATATCGGACCTGTCTGTGCTACCCTATTTCCACAAACCCCCCTCCAGCCCTGCATGTAATTACAGTGGCTTTTATATCACTTTCGTCTTGTAAATAAATAAACACGTTTTTGCTGCTACGTTGGAATAGATTTACTTTTGGCGCTTCGGTGGTTATAGTGCTGAAAAATATACAGATCCAGAGAGGAGCTGAAGACTTCCTAAAGGCCGTCTCTGTATTAGAAGCGAAGTGGCTGGACAGAGGATGTGGTGTAATGGCAAGAACTGACGACCTTGGAGCTGAGGATCGGGGGTCGAGTCCGGGCGTCGGTTCAATATTAAAATTAATAATTTCAGTATTCCTTGTTTTTTTTTCAAAAATATAAAATAGTTCAAAAATAAAAGCGCCCCTGTTAAGTACTTTCTACTCCATTGCATAACAATCCTTTCTGGTGTTGCAGTATAATAGAAGGGAAGGGGCAGGAGAGAGGATGTGGCATAATGAAAGAACTGCCGACCTTGGAGCTGGTGAGCCAAGTTCGAGTCTTGTCCTAGGCTCAACATCCTACACAAGCACGTTTAAAATGCGTGCTAACACAAAAATCAAAGACATTGGCACTATTCAAATGCGTGCCAGCAGGGAGAGATTAGGAAAAGTAAACAAAAAATACAGTGCAGACTAAACTGAAAAAAAGAAGTTCCACACAAGGAACAACAGGAAACAGCATGCTACAACCAATAGAAATGGAGGAAAAGTAATTGGCAGGCACACAAACCAACGAACACTAAGGGCAGGATGTAAGCCCCTTTTAAGATTTATATTAAATACAATAGATTTCACCAGCACAAAAAAGACCTGCAGTGTTCCCCACAAACTGGGAGAAGACTTCCAATACACATAGGGCATTAAATCTTTAATTCCTGAAGATGGACTCCTGCTTTGGAGATATGTTATCAGGGATCAGAAAAGTGGTGACACGTCACGTGTCACCATGGCATGGGGACCTCCCCTTGATGTTTTTTACCCACCAAGCAGTGCCCACTATGTAGGTGCACGGTGCATTGGTGGAAAAAATGCTGCCAGCCATTCAGTAATCTCTAAATTTTGCAGGCCACCAGACTCAAAATGAGGCCCTTAAAACTGAAGCACAAGTGACTACATTTCATCAGCAAATGCATGCCAACAAGAGGTATGTAAAAGTAACTTTATCTATGACCGTATCACTCACTGAGCAATGTTTGAAGATGTCGCTTATCTAACAGGCATTGGCAAAGCCCACACGATGGGCTCAAATTGGTATTTACTAGTCAGCCCATTGACTTTGCCATTTTTGCCAGTAGCAAAGAGCCATGTGCATGATCAACAGAAGCATCTGCCCAGAAGGGGGATCAGAGCAGAGCATCTGGGCACATTGATAGGATGCAGAACCTGGTTGCCAAGAAAATGAGATGTAATGCGGCGGGAGAACTCACAGGCAGCAATCTTAGCACTCACGAAAAAAAAACTGTTGTTTTCAATATTTTAAGTCATTATTTGATGCTTTTAATAAAGCAATGATGTTTATTGTTTTTGTCAGATGCCGAGCACAAGTAGGATCACTGCCTGGCAGCTGTGGAAAGGGCGGCCATCTTATGGTTAGGCTCACATTTGTAAGTGCTGACAAAATGAATTCAAACACCCTGATGCAATACCAAAAAGAATTATTTTATGACCAGCATGAAAGTAAGACATAAAATATAAGTAATGACTGATCATAGATTTGATATGTAAAACAGTCTCTCATGTAGCCTAGTGGAGGCGGAAGGCTACACACCAACAGCCAATAAAAATGTGATCAGACTAAAATACTCCGGTGGGCTGATCCAAGATGTATTTGACAATGTCTCCAGCAAGTGAATGATGACCATGAGCCAAAGACTTTGATGGCTGAATGAGAGTGACCTAAAGCTCAATATATGTGTAATTGTTTCAGAAAAAAAGGTCTCAGCTTGGGCCAGACCTAAAAATGCATCTTTTAAGAAAGCAAGCCTATTACACACCTGTATGTTTTAGTTTCAAGATTTCCATAGCACACTCCGTTACATGGCCTCGCTGTTGTTGTGTACTGCAACCAGCAGGGTGTGAGTTTGTGCTCTAGGAAATCAACTTTCAAGGTAAATTGTGTTCCATTAAACTGGAGGTTAGTGATATCATTGTATCTGTTGCCTCTAGAAAGAGTAAGACAAGGCAGAAAGGCAAATTTAATTTTTTCAGCACTAACGGTGTACAAAGTTTCAAGGCTTGACAACTCACAAATTCAACAATTTGTTTAACCTTTGTCAGCATTCCAAATAGCAAAGCAGGCAAAGTTTTATAAAATACAAATAACTCCTGGAGTAAAGCCACCTACATCATATTCCCCACTGTAAGGTTCTGGGTGTACTATATGCTATGGCTGTGGGGCCTTATCGTCGAGTACACTCACAGATACTGTTCTGGGTCTAGTCAGTATAGTTTACTTAACCAAAGCTCAACCCTGAATAGCTGTGGCGGTGAGCAGTAAGGCTTGGCAAAGGAACTTAGGGGCTTATTTATGAGAGCCCTGCGTTATTTCTGCACCTCGTAAAGTGGTACATGCGTGACGCAGGGCTCTGAATCTGATTTATGAAGCCGCGCAAAGCCACCCTGTATGGCTTTGAGTGGCCTCATAAATCTTGAATAAGGCAACACAGTGCAAATTGCCTTACTCTGCTTCCGAGAGGCATTCCACAGGCGTTGTGGTGGGTTTTCCCACACATCACCCATGGATTTTTACGCTGCCCCAGATTTACAAAATCATGTTAACCTGGGGAAGTGCCAAATCCGTACACCTCCCAAAGGGAGGCATAACGAGGGGAAATATATTTATTTCTCCTCGTTTTTTCTTCTTTCTATGTGTGCTGCATTCTGCAGCACTCATAGAAAGAGGAACACGCCTCTATAGATTGTTTTTTGTGCAGGAAGGTATGCCTTTCTGCACAAAAACAATCCTGCATGCAACGGAGGCACCCTTGCACCATGTTGCAAGCACCCTTGCACCATGGTGCAAGGGGTCCTACGTTTGCGCTAGGCTGCAGAATCGGCGCCAGAGCAGGGAGAAAGGACAGGAATGAACCGCATTGCATAAATACGGTGAATTCCTGCCCTTTCAGTTTGGTGAAAGGTAGTGCAGCAAGGTGCCTTGCTGCACTGCCCAATGCCAAAATCCCATAAATGAGGGCCTTAGTGTAAAGCATTTAACAGCACCAAATAAAATAAGAAAATCACACACCAATAAAAAGACACAACAACAATTTATAAAAATTGAGCGTATTTGTATGAATTTTTAGAGACCTTAATAATGATAATCTACCAGAGGGTTCTGAAGATACAGATTTTAGAAGATTTTATAACTTTTAAATGCAACTGCAAACAAGCATTGGTCAACAAAATGTTTGGAAACGTTTTAAAAGTTTGAAAGAGTTAGTTTGAGTACTCCGGGTTAAGCGACCAAATCCAGCAGAGAAAAGGTCTAGGGGGCCAGAAAGGATACTTTGGACAGTTACCTGGCCACCAGAGCATTTTTGAAGCAAGATCCAAACTTTACTAGATGACCGCCATATACTTCAATGGAGTGGTCCCGATGCTGAGGGATGCAGGCAAAGATGCTCAAAAGGATGCTCCGGTTGTGGTGCACTAATGGGGGTGTCTCTGTGGTAGTTCCTCGGTCCATGGGTAATGTGGGGCGATTTTGGCCATGGATTACAGTGTCCCTCGTAGTCCTTTACAGTGCAGTAGTCGAACAACCAATGCTGCACTACTGGTCTCACTGCAACACGGTTGGATGCAAAACCTTTGGTGGGGGCTGGTGTCCCAAATGCAGACTCTGGTAGCACTCCTGGGTCCAGCAGACACGGGTGCAGATTTTGGCTATCTTTTATTTGTCCCTTCTCATGCCTGGCGACTGGTAGCGGCAAAACCTTATGCGGTGACTACCACTTTGGCCGGTTGGGCTCTTTCAGCTCTTATTGCCCTAGATTGGTTCCAGGAGATCAGCAAACTGCTCCTCTGAGTCACTGCTGTTGGTGAAAGCAGGAAATTGACTTTTTCCCGAGTACGAAGCCGCAGGCACCATCCCAGTCTCACTAGCCCAAAAGTGCAGCAGGTGTAGTCTTCTCAGTGGTGCAGACTCTCTTTGTGCCATTAAGGGTGGCAGGGCAGTCCTTCTTCTGTCCTTTCTTCTTCTTAAGTGTGAACTGGGGGTACATGGGGTGCTCTACCTATCCCAGGAAAGGGCCCTGAGGGGACCACATGGTCACTAGCCAATGGGCTACTGGGTCCCCTCCCCTCCTCTCTAGTGACGAAGTTCCTGTGATGTGGGTATACCAGAGTGCCCCATTCTAGCCCCTCTTCAAGATGACATGACCCTTCCTCAGACATCGGGAGCAGGGTAGCCCACCCTAGAGGTGTGGCTACCTGTAGGCTACTTACCCCCGGGAAAACCGGTTTGGACACAGATTCCCTCCCTTAGCTCTGTCTCCTCATTGTCTGCAGGAACAAAAGGCATCCTGCTCGGGGATGTTGTCACAAGTGGCTCTTTAAAGGCGGCTTCAGCTTTGAAGATTGCCTTTTGGGCAAACACCCTGAGTGGCCATCCTGGGAGAGATTGTGACACCACACTCCGAGTCAAGTGCCTTTGTTCACAGGCCTGGGAGTCATTCATTCATCTCCCTAGGCGGTCATAAACCCGTCTATGTGTCAGTGCCTTTGTGATGCCAGTGGACTGGCTGGAAAGCAGGGTGGCAACTTTCTAAAAGTTGCATAACTTTAATAGTGACTTTAAATCTGGCCTGGGCATCAGATTGGATTTAATGTCACAATTAATTTGATACCTTATTTGACTTTGTTAGGTAGTCCCATTCAGAAGTTAGCCGGGCTGGGGTGCCAGCCGGTAACCCTTTGTTAGCCAACAGGCCTACTAACCTTTCCACAGCAAAACCACATTTTGGTTGTTGCTGCTAAGACATATTGAAAACCATATGTCCTACTTAGTAATATTCAGCTCCCTGCCATAGGGCTCCATTGGCCTTTCTTAGGGGAGACTTACATATATCCTTAAGGGAAGTGAGGACTTTGCCATTAGGTGTAATGGCAAAGTCGAACTAGCAGTATCACTGTCAGTCTTCAGTGGCAAGCTGAGGTCCATTATGTCTCTGTCACATGCAGGGTGGCACAACCAGTGCTGCAGCCATGGGTAAACACTCTGTCTTGCATGCCCTGGGTTCCTGGGGTACCATATACTAGGGACTAAATAAGTAAGTCAGTAATTGCCCATTGGGTGTATCCAATTTAACATAACTTTGGCATAGGGTTAGAACACTTACACAACGGTCTGGATATCAGGCCTTAATGCACTCTCAGAGTTGAAGAACCAGCTCCTAATAGTCCAAATGGGGGCAAGAAGTCGGGGGTAATCCTGCAAAAATTCTATTTCCTTACACCCACCAATAAAATTTTGCTGGTGGAACCTCTAGGAGATGTTCGCCGATGAGTAATGACACATACTGTCCTTCCTCAATTCCACTAAGGGCTAAACCAGCCCTCAGTGACAGCAGGAAAACAGAATCCCCATGCAGTCTCAAGCCCTGTCTATCCTGGGCAGGGCACCTAGATGCATGGAATAGAGTTAGGTGGCGCAACACTTCTTCCTGGGGCAAGTCGGGCAATTCTGAAATCTTTTATGAAGAGCAAAGTTTCCCAAATTCGTGGGTGAAGGTGCCTACCTTGCTTACACCTTTTATCAGATTCTTTCCCATGAGTCCCAAAATAAAGTTTCTTCCAATTAAAAACCACTGAAACATTCCTGAATATAAAAAATGCTTATTAAAAGTGACATCCAACAGGCACACAGAGGGAAGACCAAGGCACCTTCAAAACAGCATATGCTAGCAGTAAAGGTTTCTGCTCTTACATATTTGAAAAATGATTAATGCGAGTTTTTAAAGGCCTTTATACTTCCCATCCAAAAGGCTGATTTATTTGAGGGGATGTCTTCAGCCTATTTCACACTTGAATGCAGCTGTGATATATGAGATGAATAAACACAGGGCTGTGTAAGCGCCAGAATATGCAGCCGCTTCTTCAATGACCCCTTCTGGTCGATGAGGTTTCTCTTCTGTATGCTGTGTGCAGAGCAAGGGATGCTGTGAGATTTGTACATGAATATCCCCCATGTTGTGACACTTACAGTTTATCAACCTGTAGCCTGCTGCTGTAGTCTTATTGTACAATGTGGAAGAAATTACAATATTTATACAACTGCAGGTGTCTAATGAGTGTAGGCACTAATGTATCGCTTCTTTTGTTTCTGGAGTTTGTCAGAAACATGAATAGCCGTCGTATATATATTTATAACAAGCATATTGATGATATATAGATATTGGGACTTTTTTACTAGCCCATTGCGCCACTGGTGCGCTACTTGTTTTGACGCACCGGCGGGGCAGTGTGCCTGCCCATATGTATAAGGCCACGTAAAGTCACCCTGCGTGGCTTTTCATGGCCTTGTAAATATGACCCCCTTTCACGCAGTACTCTGCGTGAAAGGGGCGTCCCATGGGTGTTACTGAAGGTGTTTCCAAGCAACATCCGTGGCACCAGATGCATTCCCAGATTTGCAAGGTTTCGTAAACCTGGGAATGCGTCAGATTCCTGTGCCTCCCCAGGGGAGGTGTAAGGGAGGAGCAACGAGGAGAAATACTTTTATTTCTCCTCATTTTTCCTTTTTCTATGTGTGCTGCATTCTGCAGTACATAGAGAAAGAGGAAAACATCTCTCATGATTGTTTTTTTGTGCAGGGAGGTATCCCTTCCTGCACAAAAACAATCACCCTTACAAAGCAGACACCCTTGCACCATGGCGCAACAGTGCCTGCGTTGGTGCATGGCAGCCCATTGTGCGCCAGCGCAAAGGAAAAGGACAGGAATGTGCCGTATATTGTACATACGGCGCATTCCTGCCCTTTCCTTTTGATGCATGGCAGCACAGCAGGAAGGCTTGCTGCGCTGCCATGCGTCAAAATATTGTAATGAGGCCTGCAGACTGTTATTTCTTGATATATTACTAGCAGTGGCGGCTTGCTGAGGGAGTGGTGCAGGGCGGTGGGGCGGAACAGGGGAGGGGCAGGGTGGGGTGTAGTGAACTCGGACATACGATGGACAGAACTCAGAGGGAGTTCTGTCTGTCGTAAGTCTGAGTCCACTACCCCCCCCACCCCCACACTGCCCCTACCCCGCCCCACCGCCCCGCACCACTCCCTCGGCGAGCCGTCACTGATTACTAGTAGTCCAAAAACTCATGATGGAGCTGTTTCACAAAGCATTCATGAGTACGGGATGAAGTACTACAGGAGCACTCTTTTATATACACTTACGTGGCCTTCCGAATCGGCTGCAAAATGTCCAGTTCTCTATTAGTAAAAGTACAAGAGGGCACAGACTGCTTGCATTCATTGTAGATTAATATTTCTATTTTATTTGCATTTTGTTCACATTTTAGATGTTTAGGGCTAATTCACCAAGGAATGTAAGAGTATGTAAATGCGAACTAGGGGAGAATTTACTTTCACCAAAAATCTTTGTGAATCGGCCCCAATATTTGGAACAAGTGGACATTGTTATCACAGTACAGCTTAACTGACAAGAGAAAACAGTGCTTATTCTCAGTGATTGAATATTGCAATGGATTGACTCTCCTAAACGTCTATCTGAAGTCGTTTTGGGGCTATAGGCGAGGTACATTTATAGCACCTCCACTACACTTTTTTAACTGCACTGCTACAAGCCTACTGCTAAACACTACATTGTGGTGCTTGTGCTACTCATCTACGAGGCTTATGAGCTGAAAACGGCCACGTAATCATGAACTTCTCTCTGCATTCTTCTAGAACTATTAGAACCCAATCTGGAAATTTTAACACATTACATGAGTAGCAAGCATTGGCACAGCCAATAAGTCTTGCTTATTGGAGAGCTATTGGCTTTTCCAATGTCTTTTAGCCATGTTGTAGGGCAGCATGGCTGCTGTTCAGCATGGCTAAAAGTTAGACGTGTGGTTTAGAGTGGAGTGGCACAGAACAGAGTGCTGTAGAGGTGAGTGGCATGGCGCAGAGTGGAGTAGATTAGCATAGAGTGGTGTGGATTGGAGTGGCCTAGAGCAGTGTGTGGAGAGTGGAGTGGCATAGGGTAGAGTGACGTACAGTAGAATGGAGTGATGTAGAGTGGAGCGGTGTACAGTAGAGTGCATAGAGTACAAAGGCATAGAGTATAGCGGCATAGAGTTGAGTGGTGTAGAGTGGAGGGCCGTAGAGGAGAGTGGCGTAGATTGGAGTGGTGCAGTGGCTTAGAGTAGGGTAGTGTAGAGGAGAGTGGCAAAGAGTTGCATAGAGAGGCATGGAGTGGTGTAAAGTGGAGTGGCTTAGAGTAGAGTGGTGTAGAGTAGTGTGGCATAGAGTTACATATAATGGCCTAGAGTAAAGTGCTGTAGACTAGCATTCAGTGGAGTCGAGTGGCATAGAATGGAGTGACATAGAAAGGCGGAGACTGGAGTGGAGTGGCATAGAGTGGCGTACAGTCAGTGACATAGAGTAGAATGGTGTAGAGTAGAGTGGAGCAGCATAGAGTGGCGTAGGCTGGAGTGGAACAGAGTAGAGTGGTGTAAAGTAGAGTGGCGAAGCGTAGATTGGCACAGAAAGGAGTGGTGTAGAGTGGCATTGTGTGGAATGGAGTGGCAGCAAGTGGAGTGGCATAGAGTGGCATGACATGGCATATAATATAATGGAATGGAGTGGCATAGAGTTGAGTGGAGTGGTCTGTAGTAGAGTAGTATGGAGTAGAGTGGTGTAGAGTAGAGTGGAGTTGCCTAGAGTGTCGTGGAGTGACATTGTGCGGCGTGGAGCAGCATAGAGTGTAGCTACCGAAAGTGTTGTAGACTGGAGTAGAGTGGATTGGCATAGAGTGGCGTAGAGTAGAGTGCCATACAGTAGAGTGTTGTAGATTAGATTGACATAGAGTGGAGTGGCACAGAGTAGAATGGAGTAGATTGGAGTGGAGAGAGGCATTGTGTGGAGTGGAGTGGCATAGAGTAGAGTGGAGTATAGTATTGTGAAGTAGATTGGAGTGGTACAGAGTGACATAGAGTAGAGTGCATAGAGTAAATGGCGTAGTGTGGAGTGGCATAGAGTACAGTGGCATAGAGTGGAGTGGAGTGGCATGGAGTGACGTAGGGTGGCATAGAGTAAAGTGTAGTGGCATAGTATGGCATAGAGTGGAGTAGAGTGGTGTAAAGTGGAGTAGAGTGGCGTACAGTTCAATGGAGTGGCACAGATTACAGTGGCACAAAGTGGAGTGGCATAGCGTAGTGTAGATTGGCCTACAGTGGAGTGGCAAAGAGTGGTGTGGAGTAGAGTGCTGTAGAGTGCAGTCACGAACAGTAGGGTGGGAGAGCAGAGTGGCATAGAGTAGAGTGGTGTAGAGTGGAGTGGCGTTGAATGTGGCGTAGAGTGGCATGGAGTGGTGTAAAGAGAAGTGCCGTAGAGTAGAATGGAGTGAAGTGGCATAGAGTATAGTGAAGTGTGTACAGTGCAGTAGTGTGGTACAGTTGTGGGTGTAAGTATCTAAAGCATCACTAGAGACGGCAGATAGGATGAAAGCAACATAAAGAAGAAGCTGTATGCCTGTCTTAAAAGAAGGAAAGCATATTGCACACCCTGGAATAATACTGTAACACTCATAAAATAAAGAAAAATAGTGCAAAAAGACAAGGAAGAACACATGTACTTTTTTCATGCTCCAGGGAGGAGCTAACAGAAGAAAAGAAGGAAAGTCTACATGAGCTAAACATTCTAAATATTGCAAATGAGAGTTACAACGGAAGCAGCTATGGGATTCTATGTTTGGGGTTTAAGCCCACTGAACTGAATGCTCTGTGGAGACGGGATCTAAAAGGTTTTAGTGCACTTAAAACAAGTCATCTTGGACAAGATTAGGGGTGCAAAATATGCTGGTTCTAATCACCAATGGCAACTGTTGCATAGCTCATAATAACATGCACAAATAGCATATTATACAGCTACACAAATTAGCAGCACCTAGTGCCATGTAATCCAGACCTAGATGTTGCTGGAGGTAGTAAACTTAGTGTTGTTTTCTCATATCATTTAATTTTCTGCAAATAAATATTTCAGTAAAGTCACGAGTGCATCTTTAAAATAGTTGTTGGTTTAAGTTTCAGATGTTTCTCTTAGCAGTTGCCTCTTCAGTATTGGTGTGGGATGATTTATGTCTTCGTGGGTTTATCGCTTTTTCTGGTGGTCAATTTATGGGGGTTTTCTTGTTTGCTGCGACTCTGACTTGCTTGATTTATAGTCAAGTTTCGGATCGATGGCTTTAAGGCTATTACATAAGTTAATTCATTGGAGATAAGCCTTGTGTAATGCTGAGATGTGGTAGTAGGCAGGCTGATTGAGTGATGTTTTCAATATAGTACACAATGTGTTGTCGCATGAATGTAAGTTGTGCTTTTGATGTTGGTGGAGGTTGAATTCTGGATAGCTCAGAAGTCTTTCTTTATAGCAGTGTTAGCTTCTTCCCGTACCATCAGAAGCAGGCTCTCTTAAAACGGGTCTTCCTTCAATCCCAAGCATCACTTTGCCAACCCCAAGATGGATGACAAATGCCGGAGCGCCAGAGTGGACAAAACATGTATGCTGTTTAAAGATGCTCCGACATCTGTTACTTTATCAAATATGCTTTATTTATGCAAATACCCTGAAACATCAGCTGGGTTCTAACAGACTGTACCACTAGGCAGCGTCTCTCCAACTGCCAACTCCAACCCCTACGCAAGTTAGTACAGTGCCACGAAAGGTTTATACACAAAAGCATGCGTGAAGCCCAGACATCATAACATACTGGTTTGTTGGCAGCTCACAACAATTTAAATAGGTGGTAAACAAGCAATGTAGATAGTTTCACAAATTAGTCCAAATTTGCTCCAAGAGGTTGCATCACAGAGACTAGTGGGATTGTGTAGATCTACACACACGCACACACACCACACGTGCACATGCACACTCACAGCAACACCCACAACAGAAGCCAAACTCACAGCTTGAGAGTGATGGCATACAGAGGCCGGGAGCATGGGACAAACTGTAGGTCAGGGGACCAGATCTCCTGCTAACTTTCTTCAAACTGCTCAGATCTACTACTGTTGCTGTCAGCATAAGCCCACTGCTGTCACTTATTGATAACAATGAACATAGTTTTTTTTTACAGCACTTAGCACATAAGGGAAATCATAGCATTTGCATTCCAACTTATGATTAAGAATGATCCAGAGGTTTCTGCAATTGTTTTTTAATCATCATTTCATGTGTATTATATGTTTCTCATGTATATTAAAGAAGTGATTCCTTTTTATGGATCAAAGCACTAACCGGTCAATTAGGTATTAAGTGGTACAAAAGTGTTACACCAAATTAAGCATAGCCTACAGCACCTCCTTGAGTAGGCCTTAGCTTACTCTGCCTTCCTACCATGAGAGTCAAGAACTAAGAAGGAGCACTTGATTACCTACTTTGGGTCCAATATTGAATGGGCTCAAGACACTAGTGGCAATTGTTTCATTGGGAGCCCAGTAAACTCTGACTCCACTGGGCACCTAGGAACCAGGGGGCCTATTTACAAACCCCTTGTGCCACCGGTACATCATTTTTTCCCATATTAAATGTGACTTACCGGTGGCGCAAGAGGATTGTAAATAAGGCCCCCAGGTTCTCAACTTCTCAACAGCACACTACTTTCTTACTTAACATTTGCTTCCTCATCATGCTTCCATCACACATTTCTTCTACTTCCTTCTCTACACCGCGGTTTTATGGACTCCTCTTATTTCTCCCTTCATCCAGTGTCCATCCTCAATCTCCCAAGAGGTTCCAGCCATCATCTCACTTGTGCCTACTTCCAGGGCCGGACTGGGAACCGATACCGACCCTGGCAAAGTGCTCGGCCGGCCCCCTGGGAGGTTGGGGGCGGACAGCGAGCTGTTTGCGAGGGCCGGTTTTGGCTGATTTTGTTACAGGGCCGATATTGCAGCTATGCTGCAAAAACGTCCCTGTAACAAAAAAGGCCCCCCAGGGGCCCAAAACTGGCCCCCACCCTGGCAGCCCACCGGGGAAACGCCCGGTGCCCGCTACGGCCAGTCCGGCCCTGTCTACTTCCTCCCAACGTTGTGTTCCATTAACCATGTTGAATTTCATCCACTCTCTGGGCAATGGTTTTAATCGGCCAAGTCCTACTGCTAGGTAAGGTGAATTGTAGGGCTTCAGAGTACACATGTTCATCTTATAAAAAACTGGTACAGTTTCAGCTTTTCTTGTAAAGGAAAAAGAAATTCAAACGTTTAAAAGCACTCTGGAACTGATGTGTCAAAAAGTGAAATTCTAATATTCTCTTAAATATCCTTAAAAGGGGGATATGCATATGGTACTGATATCATGGGATGCTATTGCTTTTGTAATTTATATTCTTTGTGTGTTTTTGCATTGTGCTCAACAGCTCAGTCAGCTAAAGGGGCCTGTACCTCAAATAAGTATTAGGGTGAATGAGCCGGCTTCCTTGGTTTGAGGGTTGAAGCTCAAATGCTTGTCGATACAAGTGACTCTTTAGAATCTGGCAGTTATGAGGACAGTGTAAGAAAGAGCCCTCTTTTTGCATGGTTGCCCCCACTTTTGCTAAACTGCTGATGTACTTTGACTGAGTGTTCCCTGGGTTCCTGCCAAACAGGTGCCCAAAGCCTATGTTCTTTCCCTAAAACTGCATTAAAAACAAAACCCAATTGGCACCCTTTTCCCCCAGGTCAGCCCCTTGTAAATGGTACTACAGGTACCAAGGGCACTTTGGCCAGGGAAGGCCTCTAAGGGCTGCAGCACTTATTGTGCCACCCTTAGAGGCCCTGTATATATATATATATATATATATATATATATATATATATATATATATATATACATATATATATATATATGTATATGTACACACACACACACACACACACACACACCCCCTCCCCCTTTGCAGGCTGCGTGTTTTGGTGCAGAACAGAGTGAAGAGTCGACATGGCACACATCTCTGTGTGCCATGCATAGTACCCACTGACTGCCCTGGCATAGGTCAGCCACCCCTCTAGCTGGGTGCACTATACCAGTGACGAGGGTACAGGTGCATGAGCCCTGTACCCCTACAGTGTCTAAGTCAATTCTTAGACATTGTAAGTGCAGTAATTCCATTAAGAGTATATGGTGCTGGGAGTTTGTCATTACGACCTCCACAGTACCATAATAGCTTTACTGAAAACTGAGAAGTTTGGTATCAAACTTCTCAGCACATTAAACCCACACTGATGCCAGTGTGGGATTTAATGAAAAATGCACTCAGAGGGCATCTTAGAGATGCCCCGTGAAAAGCGACCTAACACTAGTGTCCAGGCTGAGTGGCTGCTCGCCAGCTGCCACCACCAGACATGTGTCTGGACCCCTTGGTCGAGAGCCTGCTGCTCTTGGGGGTCTGAAACAATGCACATCCTGGGACGAGGTGCCAAGCCTCCTCCCCCAGGATGGGCAGGGTCCACGAAGGGGAAGCTTCAAAGGCTTGCCGCCTTTGTGAGCCACCCCAGCCCTTTGCTGCTTCCAACAACTGGCTCCCACCGGTTCTGACTCCCACTTTGGGCGGGAGAATCGGCGGGAAAACCAAGTGAGGAAGGGTGGTGTGCCCACGTTTGCCAACTCCACCCTCAGGTGGGGGAGGCGAGGTGAAGCACAACTCTCAGTCCCCGCCATCTTGCAGATGGGGGGACCCAGCCAACCATAATGAGGGATATACCCTCCACCCACTGGAGGGTGGCATAATAGGGGGTGTACCCAACCAAAGGAAGGGACCCATTGGTCCCAACCTTTTACTTACTTGTAACGCCCCTAAATTTAGTATATAGAGGCAACACTGAACCTTGCCTTCTCACACAAGAACTGACCAGAAGAAAAGAAGAAGAAGGACCGTAGAAGCAGTGCTAGAACTAAGAAGAGGAGAACGCCCACTGACTTGGCCCCAGCCCTACCGCCCTGTCCGCACCTCGAACCTGCTCCAGTGGAATCCCAGTGTGTCCTGCAGCCAGCAGCCTCAATAACCTGAGGGACCTGTTCTGCCTTCAAAACCAAAGACTTTGTCTCCCGTGAGCACCTGATTTGCTCACCAACAGACTCAGACTCCAGCCAAAAGCGTGAGTCTGCACCACTCTGCACCCGATGTCCACGGCCCGAGTTCGAGTGGCCCAACACCATGAGGAGGTCTCCCCGGCGATCCTGACCTGAGATCTGGTGATCTCTGACCACCTCGAAACTCCAAGCGAAGCCGGCAGCCTCTTTCTGGAGGATCCCCCCAACTGCGACCTGAGCTGGTAAGGAAACCCAACGCCTAAAGACACCCCTGAACCCGATGCCCCACGGCCTTGGGTGGCCCAACCAATGGTGTCCCAGCATCCCAACTTATATCTCCAACTGGTGGTCACCTCCAGAAGATCTTCATCCCCGAGCCTGCAGTCTTTGTTGAACCAGAGAATCACCATTGAAATCAACAGGACACCCTGCAACCAGCCACCCCTTCGCCGCTGCAGGTGCACTTTGTGTGCTAACTCGGATCCCCCTTTGCCCTGAGTCTAACACCAGGAGCTTTGCTGCTACAACCCTGTGGCCTGCTCGTGAGCAGCCACCAACCGGAGGCCCCCTGTCTCCCATTGGATAACATTGGGCCTCAGAACTCTGCACCCTGCCGCCTTTGTGCCGCTGAGGGTGTTTCAAAAGTGCATCCTTGACCCTGGAGCACCCTGGTTCTAACCCCTTTATACCATCTCCCACAAACTTGTACTTACCTGCAAACCGTTAACTTCATTTCCCTCCATAGGAATTCATTGACTGTTTTTCCTTGAAAATTGTTCTGTGTGGAGTTGATTTGTATGAAACATTGAAAAACTGCAAATGTACCAAAACTGATTTACTTACCTTTTCTCTAGGAAATGTCCCAGTGTGATATCTAGGCATATCACACTGAATAGAAAAAGTAACTAAAAAGTAATCTAAAAAGTAACGTACAAAGTAATCTGTAAAGTAACTGAAAAGTAATTTCAAATATTGACTTACCTGTAATTCAACCAATTACATTTGAACCTGCATTCAACAGTAAAACATTGCATAAGATTTTGCAAAGTATTATTTCACTTACGTGCACCAGGCTTGGTTCTAGAAATAAAATAACAATAATATTTTTGATACAAACAAATTGGTCTGAGTTCAGTCTTTGAGTGTGTGACATCATTTGCTGCCTGAGTGTGTACAACAAATGCTTAACACTACCCTCTGGTAAAGCCTTACTGCTCGCCCACACTACAGCAAATAGAGAGTAAGGTGCTATCTACTTTTACCTCTGCCACCCTTTGGGGTTCCACTGGACTCTGTGCACACTATACCTCATTTTGGTATAGTATATACAGAGCCAGCTTCCTACATTGGTCGCAGCGGTGGGATATACAACTTTGCATTTGTTGGACTGACTTGGTCAATAGCTGATCACACGACAGAACTCTTAAATTGTCTTTAGAATTCTGATGTTTTTTTGAATTGACAAATTTGTCCAAATTACTAAAAGTCTTGTTAGGGCCTTGGTTAAGTCCCTTTAGAATTTTACAAAAATAAAAGCTCACTTTGGTTAGGGGTAAGTGGGGTTAGAACTTTTTGTTAGAATGTCTCTTAACAAGAATCCAGCCATTAGTGAAGATAACAACAATGCTATAGAGAACCAGGTTGAGGAGCTCAACTTCACCCCTTATCTCCACTTAGAATTTAGGGAGTTAAGGTCTCTATGCAAACTTAAAAATATTATTATGGGGTCCCATCCCTCCCAAAAAATCCCCAGGAGCTGTAGGCAGGGTATGCTAAGGACCATCCTTCTGAGAATGGTGAAGACCTCTAAGATGAAAACGTAGAGGGAGGGGATGAGGATAACTACCACCCCCCACTTCATAGGGAAAGAAGGGCCCCAGTGCCCCTCAATCCAAGAATACAACTCACAGTACCTAGATCCCATATAGGTGGGTCAGGCACTACTAAGGACATTGAGGACAGCCTCAATGAGGAGACCAACCTTTTAGTAAGGTTGACAATAAGATTGGATCTGGAGCCCAGACTCCTGGCTCTAGAGAAAGAGAAAGCAGAGATGAGCTTAGCACCTATCAATGGTGGCAGCAATTTACTAAATAAGGATAAAGAGCAATCTTATGATCCTAAAATCCCCAAAAGTATTGTCCCTAAATATGAAGAGGGTGATCATATCACAAAATGGTTCACAGCCTTTGAGAGGGCCTGTGAAATGAGAAAAGTGAGGAATTCCCACTGGGGGGCACTCCTTTGGGAACTTTTCACTGGTAACTGCAGGGACAGACTCCTGACCCTAACAGGGGCAGATGCTGTGTCTTATGATCTCATGAAGAACACTCTGATTGAGGGCTTCGGACTCACATCTGAGGAATATAGAATTAGATTCAGGGGGGCTCATTAAACCCAAAATCAGTCCTGGATTGACTTCGTTGACTACTCAGTTAAGACACTAGATGGTTGGTTAACTGGAAATAATGTACATGATTTCAATGGACTTTACAATTTGTTTATGAAAGAACATATTTTAAGTAATTGCACTAATGAAAAATTACATCAGCATTTGGTAGACCTAGGTCTAATTTCTCCCCAAGAATTGGGAAAGAAGGCAGAAGACTGGGTCAAGACAAGAGTAACAAAAACAGCCACTGGGGTGACCAAAAGAAAGGGGTTACAAATAGGCCTGGACGGTAAATTCCGTTGCGCTCGCGGAATTTGCGGAATTTGGGTAATTTCGCGTTCCGCGGAGAACGCGGAATTACCAAAAATTCCGCGATCCGTGGCTTTGCGGAATTTTTTGCTTGTTCGCACTTTCAAAATGCGTGTTCACAAGATATTTCTCCCCGAGCACGCAAACAGCGTTCGCGAACAGGAAAAAAGCATCATGAACGGGCGGAACAAGCAATTCCGCATGTTCGCGGAACTTTTGCGTGCTCGCGGAGATTTTTTTCCCTTTCGCGGAGCTTTGCGTAGCGCGACTACGCAAATTCCGCCCACCCCTAGTTACAAAACCTCCCCAGGGGAAAGGGGTTGAGAATCCCAAAGATAAAAAGTCTGAGTCTTCAAACAGTCCCTAAAAACCTGCACAGGGGAGTGGGTCCCAAAACTCTTCCCAGTCCAATAATAGATACAAAGGGAAGAACCTCGATCTCCTAAAGGCCTGGTGTCACAACTGTAAGAGGTTGGGACACTCAACTGGAGATGCTACTTGTCCTAACAAGAGGCCCCCTAGTCCTCCTACAGCTACTTCTGGTGTAGTCAGTCTCCAGATGGGATCAACAGTGTGCCCAGAGCAAATCAGTGTTCACACTGAAGCAGTTCTAGCCACACAGGGTGAAGTTGAGTTTGCCACTTTAGCTGTGTGGCCATCAAACTTAAAGAAGTATTTGCAATACCCCTGGATCAATGGGACTAGAATAGAAGCCCTGAGGGATACAGTTGCCAGTGTCACTATGGTGAGAGACACACTGGTTTCTCCAGAGCAATACCTGATTGGGAAAACTTACCCAGTCACCAACGCTGACAATGTTACTACTAACCATGCCATGGCTATGGTGACATTAGACTGGGGGGTGGGGGGTGGGTTACTGGCCTGAAATAGGTAGTGGTCTCTCCAAAGCTTCCAGCTGCCTGTCTGCTTGGTAATGACCTGGAAACCTCAGCATGGGGTGAGGTAGAATTGAAAACCCATGCAGCAATGTTGGACATCCCGGAGATTGTGTGTGTCAAGACTAGAGCACAGAGCCAAAAACAGGGTGAAAAAGAAGTGTTGGAGCCTGAAAGAATGGCCCAACCTGCCAAGAGGAAAGGTAAGAAGACTGGGAAACTAGCTTCTGAACAGCAAAAGAATCAGGACCCCTCTCCTCAGGGAGAGGACTTGGAAGCCCCAGGGGGAACTGAGCCTATGGAACTTGACCCTAACCAGGTTGAGCTCTTAGGCCTAGGGAGACCCACTAGGGAAGAGCTGTGCCTTGGACAGCAGACCTGTCCAACTCTTGAGAGCCTGAGGCAGCAAGCTGCTGCACAGGAAAAGGGAGATGTCAGTGGTACCCACAGAGTCTATTGGGAGGAGGGACTACTGTACACTGAGACCAGATACCCCAACCCTGGAGCCACTAGGAGAGTGGTAGTGCCTCAGTAGTGCAGGGAGTTCTTGCTAACTTTGGCTCATGACATCCCCCTAGCTGGACATCTGAGCCAAACCAAAACCTGGGAAAGGCAAGTTAGCCACTTTTACTGGCCCCAGATGTCTCAGAAAGTAAAGGAGTTTGTCAGCTCCTGTGTCACCTGTCAAGCCAGTGGCAAAACAGGTGGACACCAAAAGGCCCCCTTAATTCCTCTACCAGTGGTTGGGGTTTCCTTTGAAAGGGTAGGTGTAGACATAGTGGGTCCGCTCGAACCTCCCACAGCATCAGGAAACACATTTATACTGGTGGTAGTGGATCATGCCACCAGGTATCCTGAGGCAATTCCCCTTAGGACTACTACAGCTCCTGCAGTAGCCAAGGCCCTCATTGGTGTCTTCACCAGGGTAGGGTTTCCTAAGGAGGTGGTTTCAGACAGAGGGTCAAACTTCATGTCTGCTTACCTAAAACATATGTGGAAAGAGTGTGGAGTGCAGTACAAGTTTACTACACCCTATCACCCGCAAACCAATGGTCTTGTTGAGAGGTTTAACAAGACATTGAAAGGCATGATTATGGGGCTCCCTGAAAAGCTCAAAAGGAGATGGGATGTCCTCTTACCATGCTTGCTTTTCGCCTACAGAGAGGTGCCTCAGAAGGGAGTAGGCTTTCCCCCTTTGAACTTCTGTTTGGCCATCCTGTTAGGGGACCACTCTGTCTTATAAAAGAGGGTTGGCAGAAGCCTCTCCAAGAACCCAAACAATACATTGTGGACTATGTACTAGGCCTAAGGTCCAGAATGGCAGAGTACATGGAAAAAGCTTCCAAAAATCTTGAGGCCAGCCAGGAGCTCCAGAAGCACTGGTATGACCAAAAAGCTGCACTGGTGGAGTTTTAACCAGGGCAAAAGGTGTGGGTTTTGGAGCCTGTGGCACCAAGGGCTCTCCGGGACAAATGGAGTGGCCCTTACCCCATCTTAGAAAAGAAAAGTGAGGTCACCTACTCGGTTGACCTGGGCACAAGCAGGACCCACAAAAGGGTGATTCATGTGAACCGCCTTAAGCTTTTCCATGACAGGGCTGACATCACCATGCTGATGGTGACTGATGAGGATCAGGAGACAGAGAGTGAACCTCTCCCTGACCTCCTCTCTTACAGCTCCAAAGATGGGTCAGTGGATGGAGTTGTCTACTCAGACACCCTCTTTGCCCAACAGCAGGGTGACTGCAAGCAAGTCTTGCAGCAGTATGCTAAGCTCTTTTCCTTGACCCCTGGTCATACAAACTGGTGTACTCATGATGTGAACACTGGGGACAGTGTACCTGTCAAGAACAAAATCTATCGACAGTCTGATCAAGTCAAGGAAAGCATCAGAGCTGAACCCTCTGAGAGCCCCTGGGCCAGCCCAGTGGTTCTAGTCCCCAAACCTCATCCCCAGGGTGGAAAGAGAGAAATGAGGTTCTGTGTGGACTATAGAGGGCTCAACTCTGTCACCAAGACAGATGCTCACTCTATCCCAAGAGCAGATGAGTTGATAGACAAATTGGATGCAGCCAAATTTCTAAGTACCTTTGACTTAACTGCAGGGTACTGACAAATTGGCATGGCACTATAAGCAAAAAAAAAGACAGCATTCTCTACACCTGATGGGCATTATAAGTTCACTGTTATGCCTTTTGGTTTAAAGAATGCCCCTGCCTCCTTCCAAAGGCTGGTGAAACAAGTCCTTGCTGGATTGGAGTCCTTTAGTGCAACATATCTAGATGATATTGCTGTCTTTAGCTCTACCTGGCAGGATCACCTGATCTACCTAGGGAAGGTTTTTAGAGCCCTGCAAACTGCAGGCATAACTATCAAGGCATCCAAATGCCTGATAGGGCAGGGAACAGTGGTATACTTGGGCCACCTTGTTGGTGGAGGCCAAGTGCAACCCTTACAGCCCAAGATCCAGGCCATCCTGGACTGGGCAGTTCCAACAACCCAGATACAAGTCAGGACATTCCTTGGCTTGACTGGGTACTACAGGAGGTTTGTGAAAGGATATGAGTCCATTGTAACTCCCCTCACAGAACTCACCTCCAAGAAGATGCCCAAAAAGGTAAACTGGACAGTTAGCTGTCAAAAGGCTTTTGACACCCTGAAACAGGCAATGTGCTCAGCACCAATTCTCAAGGCTCCAGACTATACCAAGCAGTTCATGGTGCAGACTGATGCCTCTGAGCTAGGGATAGGAGCATTCCTATCCCAGACCAATGATGAAGGCCAAGACCAACCTGTTGCTTTTATAAGCAGGAGGCTTCTCCCCAGGGAGCAGCGCTGGAGTGCCATTGAGAGGGAGACCTTTGCTGTGGTTTGGCCCCTGAAGAAGCTGAGACCATACTTGTTTGGTACTCACTTCCTAGTTCAAACTGACCACAGACCTCTCAAATGGCTAATGCAGATGAAAGGTGAAAATCCTAAACTTTTGAGGTGGTCCATCTCCCTACAGGGAATGGACTTTATAGTGGAACACAGACCTGGGACTGCCCATGCCAATGCAGATGGACTTTCCAGGTTCTTCCACTTAGACAATGAAGACTCTCTAGGTAAAGGTCAGTCTCATCCTCTCTCGTTTGGTGGGGGGGGGGGGATGTGTAAGAAAATGCCCTCTTTTTGCATGGTTGCCCCCCCTTTTTGCTACACTGCTGATATACTTTGACTGAGTGTGCCCTGGGTTCCTGCCAAACAGGTACCCAGGGCCTATGTTCTTTCCCAAAAACTGCATTAAAAACAAAACCCAATTGGCACTCTTTGGCCACAGGTCAGTCCCTTGTAAATGGTACCATAGGTACCAAGGGCACTGTGGTCAAGGAAGGCCTCTAAGGGCTGCAGCACTTATTGTGCCACCCTTAGAGGCCCTGTATGCAACTTTTTCCCATATTAAAAGTGAAGTAACGGCAGCGCAAGGGACTTGTAAATAAGTCCTCAGGTTCTCAACTTCTGCTCTGTACACTACTTTCATACTTAACTTTTTCTTCCTCATCACTCTTCCGTCACACATTTCTTCTACTTCCTTCTCTACACCGCGGTTTTATGGACTCCTCTTATTACTCCGTACATCCAGTGTCCATCCTCAATCTCCCAAGAGGTTCCAGCCATCATCTCACTTGTGCCTACTTCCTCCCAACGTTTTGTTCCATTAACCATGTTGAATTTCATCCACTCTCTGGGCAATGGTTTTAATCGGCCAAGTCTTACTGCTAGGTAAGGTGAATTGGAGGGCTTCAGAGTACACATTTTCATCTTATAAAAAACTGGTACAGTTTCAGCTTTTCTTGTAAAGGAAAAAGAAATTCAAACGTTTAAAAGCAATTTGGAACTGGTGTGTCAAAAAGTGAAATTGTTATATTCTCTTAAATATCCTTCAAAAGGGGATATGCATATGGTACTGATATCATGGGATGCTATTGCTTTTGTAATTTATATTCTTTGTGTGTTTTTGCATTGTGCTCAACAACTCAGCTAAGCTAAAGGGGCCTGTACCTCAAATAAGTATTGGGGTGAATGAGCCGGCTTCTTTGGTTTGAGGGTTGAAGCTCAAATGCTTGTCGATACAAGTGACTTTTTAGAATCTGGCAGTTATGAGGACAGTGTAAGAAAGTGCCCTCTTTTTGCATGGTTGCCCCCACTTTTTGCTAAACTGCTGATATACTTTGACTGAGTGTGCCCTGGGTTCCTGCCAAACAGGTACCCAGGGCCTATGTTCTTTCCCTAAAACTGCATTAAAAACAAAACCCAATTGGCACTCTTTGGCCACAGGTCAGTCCCTTGTAAATGGTACCACAGGTACCAAGGGCACTGTGGCCAGGGAAGGCCTCTAAGGGCTGCAGCACTTATTGTGCCACCCTTAGAGGCCCTGTACCTTTACACACACACACTGCCTTTGCAGGCTGCTTGTTTTAGTGCAGAACAAAGTGAAGAGTCGACATGGTACACATTCCTGTGTGCCATGCCTACAAGCCACTGCCCTGGCATAGGTCAGCCACCCCTCTAGCTGGGTGCACTATACCAGTGGTGAGGGTACAGGTGCATGAGCCCTGTACCCACTACAGTGTCTAAGTCAATTCTTAGACATTGTATGTGCAGTATTGCCATTATGAGTATATGGTGCTGGGAGTTTGTCACTACGAACTCCACAGTACCATAATGGCTTTACTGAAAACTGAGAAGTTTGGTATCAAACTTCTCAGCACATTAAACCCACACTGATGCCAATGTGGGATTTAATGAAAAATCTAAATCTAAATCCGTATTTGTAAAGCGCGAACTACTCACCCTTACGGGTCTCAAGGCGCTGGGGGCCGTCGTGGAAATTAAGTGAGCTTTTGCCCAGAGTCACATGGTGCTGAGCTGAGCTGCTGCCAGAGCCGGGGATCGAACCGTGAACCCTGTGCTCCGAAGGCAGCTGCCCTGGCCGCTGCACCACACCTCTCCACTCAGACCGCTGCACTCAGAGGTCATCTTAGAGATGGCCCCTGAAAAACAACCTAACACTAGTGTCCAGGCTGAGTGACTGCTCGCCAGCTGCCACCACCAGACATGTTTCTGGACCCCTGGGTCGAGAGCCTGCTGCTCTCGGGGGTCTGAAACAATGCACATCCTGGGACGAGGTGCCAAGCCTCCTCCCCCAGGATGGGCAGGGTCCACGAAGGGGAAGCGTCAAAGGCTTTGGGTAGGAAAATTGGCGGGAAAACCAAGTGAAGAAGGGAGGTGCACCCACTTTTGCCAACCCCACCCCTCAGATGGGGGAGGCGAGGTGAAGCACAACTCTCAGTCCCCACCATCTTGCAGATGGGAGGACCTAGCCAACCAGAGTGAGGCATATGCTCCCCTCCCACTGGAGGGTGGCATAATACAGGGTGTACCCACCTCAAGGAAGGGACCCATTGGTTCCAACCTTTACTTACCTGTAATGCCCCTAAATTTAGTATTTAGGGGCAAACCTGAACCTTGGCTCCTCAGACAAGAACCGACCAGAGGAAAAGAAGAAGAAGGACCGAAGAAGCCGTGCTAGAACTAAGAAGAGGAGGACGCCCACTGACTTGGCTCCAGTCCTACTGGCCTGTCCGCAAATCGAACCTGCTTTAACGAAATCCCGGTGTGTCCTGCAGCCAGTAGCCTCAAGAAGCCAAAGGAACTGCTCTGCCTTCAAAACTAAAGACTTTGTCTCCCGTGAGCACCGGATTTGCTCACCAACAGACTCAGACTCAAGCCAAAACCGTGAGTCTGCACCACTCTGCACCCGACGCCCACGGCCCGAGTTCGAGTGGCCCAACACCACGAGGAGGTCTCCCCGGCGATCCTGACCTGAAATATGGTGATCTCTGACCTGCCTCGAATCTCCAAGCGAAGCCCGCAGCCTCTTTCTGGAGGATCCCCCCGACCGCGACCGGAGCTGGTAAGGAAACCCGATGTCTAAAGACACCCCTGCACCTGATGCCCCACGGCATTGGGTGGGCCAACCAATGGTGTCCCAGCATCCCCAGGCATCCCAACTAACCTCTCCAACCGGTGGTCACCTCAAGAAGATCTTCGTCCCCAAGCCTGCAGTCTTTGTTGCAACCGGAGATTCCCCATTGAAATCAACAGGGCACCCTGCACCCAGCCGCCCCTGCGCCACTGCGGGTGTACTTTGGGTGCTAACTCAGATCCCCCTTTGCCCTGAGCCTAACACCAGAAGCTTTGCTCCCACAACACTGTGGCCTGCTCGTGAGCCGCCAGCAACCGGAGGCCCCCTATACCCCATTGGATAACATTGGGCCTCAGCACTCTGCACCCGGCCGCCCTACTGCCGCTGAGGGCGTTTCAAGAGTGTATCCTTGACCCTGGGGGAACCCTGGTTCTAACCCCAGAATACCAACTCCCACAAACTTGTACTTACCTGTAAACCGTTAACTTCATTTCTCTCCATAGGAATACATTGACTGTTTTTCCTTGAAAATTGTTCTAAGTGTGGAGTTGGTTTGTATGAAACATTGAAAAACTGCAAATGTACCAAAACTGATTTACTTACCTTTTCTCTAGGAAATGTCCCAGTGTGATATCAAGGCATATCACACTGAGTAGAAAAAGTAACTAAAAAGTAATCTAAAAAGTAACGTACAAAGTAATCTGTAAAGTAACTGAAAAGTAATTTCGAAATATTGACTTACCTGTAATTCAACCAATTGCATTTGAACCTGCATTCAACTGTAAAACATTGCATAAGATTTTGCAAAGTATTATTTCACTTACAAGCACCAGGTTTGGCTTGGTTCTAGAAATAAAATAACTTAACAATATTTTTGATACAAACAAATTGGTCTGAGTTCACTTTTTGAGTGTGTATCATCATTTGCTGTCTGAGTGTGTACAACAAATGCTTAACACTACCCTCTGATAAAGCCTTACTGCTCGCCCACACTAACACAAATAGAGAGTAAGGTGCTATCTACTTTTACCTCTGCCTACCTTTGGTGTTCCACTGGACTCTGTGCACACTATACCTAATTTTGGTATAGTATATACAGAGCCAGCTTCCTACAGACAGGTCTAGGGAGCTTGCATCAGAAGTTGGAGCCTTGTGTCTGGGGCTTTCTGCTCCCTCGAAATATTGGTATTTCCCAGGATATATGTTTGTTTTTTAAGTCAATGTCTGTACCTGAGTGAGAAGTTAATATGGTTGTTCCAACTTATGTCGAGGATCAGACCATCAGCATGGATTTTCATCCACTATAGATTTTTGTTGGGCTTGGCAAGAAGGCCCAGGTAAGTTGTGTTGCCATTACAACGCTGTGTTATAGGATGAAGAAGGAGCAATAATGTGGTGGTTGACCCAAAAATTAACACAGTAAAAGTAGAAGACTTTGCAGACTTTACAGTCTTTCACCTAAGGTTGGGCTGAGCACTTTCCTTCAACGAAGACTAATAAAAGTTAAAGGGGTTAAAGAGCTGACATGTCCAGAAGCATGATCCCAGTCTTTCCTCTGTTCAGATACAGTCAGTTTAATTTTCATGGAGTCTTGTTGCAGTGCAATTCCATGTGTTATAACTTTAGACACGGCTACATTCTGAACCCCTGAACAGATTTACACCAAGTTTGGCAGAAAGCTAGATCTTGGTCCAGAAAGAGTGATGTTTGTGATTTGCTGTAAATCAGTTCACTAGTTTTTGAGCAATTGATGCGCAAAAACTTTGTATATTTAGGGACGTGGGCTCTCCGTGGATCCAACAGATTTCTGCTGAGATCTGATTGGCTTCCACCACATCAACAAGGAAGAGGTGGCAGCCATCTTAGCACTCAGGAAGCAGTCCCGAGCCCTAAAAAAAGCAAAAAAACAAGACATGGGGTTCAGGGTCGGGATACCCTGACCCCCTAGGCCTGGTGGTGGGGTCTCAGAGGGACCCTGCTCAGGGCCAGAAATGTGTTTTTTTTTTGTAGCAAATTTGCGGAGGATCCACAAATCTGAGGCATAATTGGAAAAAAACTAAACCTGGGGTTAGCCAGGGCCCGGGGGGCATGCATAATGGGTTTTTTAGAGTTAGAGTCCCCTCTAC
Organism: Calotriton arnoldi; assembly: GCA_963921515.1. Classification (NCBI taxonomy): domain Eukaryota; kingdom Metazoa; phylum Chordata; class Amphibia; order Caudata; family Salamandridae; genus Calotriton; species Calotriton arnoldi. The sequence continues at coordinate 1,133,076 of CAWUFW010005820.1, forward strand.
TGAAGCCTCTGAGAGGCCCCGGGGACCCCATACCACCAGGGCAGAGGCAAAAATACTAAGGAAGGGGAAGCGCGACCTTCCTCCCTGAACCTAATTTGGTCCCAGGCCCATGCCCAAATGTAAGTTACAGGGGAGGGGGCCACGTGGCCCCCCTCCCCAAGCTTCATGAGGCCCTGGGGAACCATCTCCCGGGGCCAAAACGTAAGGCACTGCTAATTACCCCAGATACTACATAACTCATGACATCTGCTATGACATCATTGATAATATCATTGATAATATCACTGCAACATTTACAATGAAATTATTGATGGGAAAACTGTGTATGGCGGGGGCGTAAGTTATAGCTATCTAAGGGCACGAGTTATAGTTACTTGAGATAACTATAACTGGTGAATTTCTGTGGTTTTCAGTGTTTAAAATGTTATGTTATTACTGAACATTTCACCTAACTATAACGTTACATTAACCTCTTGTTTTTCAGTGAATATTTATATATATATATATATCTACATATACATATATATATCTACATCTAGATATATATATCTATATATGTATATGTATATATATATATATATATATATATATATAAATATTCACTGAAAAAATAAAAGGTTAATGTAACGTTATAGTTAGGTGAAATGTTCATATAGAGAGAGAGAGAGAGAGAGAGAGCAAGATATATACATATTACCTACTGTATCAGCTGCTGTGTTGAAAGTTTTGGGGTGATCCGTCAAGCAGTGGCCGAGAAAAAACGGAGGTCTCAAAACAGGTTTTCCCCATGTTATGTCTATGGGGATTTTTCATTTTTTTAACACAACTACAGCCTGAACTGCTGAACGGAATTACACTAAATTTGGCAGAAAGCTAGATGTTGGTCAAGAAAGTGTGCTTTTTGTGATTTGGTGTAAATCCGTTCAGAAGTTTCAGAGACATTTAAGTTTAAAAAATATAGATACCTGGGGACGCGAGTCCTTGCAGTGGACTTGCAGATCCTACTGAAAGTTGTTTGGCTGCCGACATTTCAACCGGGATCTGTTGGCAGCAATCTTGGGACTCGGCTTGAAGCCGGGTCTGAAGGACGTGGCCCTTAGGGGCCACGCGGGTTACTTACAACCTCCTGCTTTGCCTTCCCAAGAAATTAAGAGTCGGTCAGACAGGAGAGAATACAAACATACATTTATTAGCAATACTCTGCAGAGGAGTCCAATCTGACCTGCACCCTAAAATGTCTGCCGAGGGACTGGCTCCCCCACGGCCGGCAGTGCATTATCATTCTTCCAAGAAGCCCCCAACCATGCCCACAGTGGAAAGTTACCGACCTGAGCCGAACATGAACAAAGAGGGCACAGGAGGATGGGCTACCACCTGCCAGATGGGTACATGCTATCTGCAGCTCAAGGCCACAGCGCCAAGTCTCAGCGTCTCCTAACGTGGGAGCAGAACTACACACTCGGATAGACATGCGAGGGCAGAATGGCCTATTCATTAGTAAGTCAGGAAGCAGCCTTGAACAGAGAGAAAATAATAACGAAATACAGTGTTCTGCTGAGGCAAGCAATACGAATGATGAGGCCTAGTTCAGACACAGCCTAAGCAGCCTAATAGGGATTACGAAATACAAAATGGAATTACACTGGCTAACTACAGGAAAACTTGCACGTTGCAGGGATAACTCAGTGGGTTGCATAATGTGAATACAAATGGCGTATATTGAGCCACACACTGCTAACCTAATATGGCATAAAAGGAGTGCGTTGCAGGAATGGGATTTTTAAACCTAACAGACCCTCCTTTTAGCATGGGTGGCTAAATGCTATATTGGGCTATCCGGTAGGGTCTTTACAATTCTAAGTGGGAAGGAGGAAAATGCATAGTCGCTCAAGCTATCATGAAGAATAAAACAACACATGAGGATCAACATCTACTTAATATTCAAAACTTCCCTCGTCGATAAGCATGATATCCTGGATATCCTGCATCATCATACCAGAGACCTTAGTATCACGTCCTGGCAATTTAGGGGCAGGGGTGAGCTTGCTCACACAATAGGTGAAACATGCTGGAAGGCAATTAATACATAGGCAACATGTGAAGATGGCACCTGCAATAACTACGAGGGCGAGTAGTATCTTCCAACCCCATGATGTCAGCAGACCCCAGACCCACCCTGTCAGGGACCATGACCCATTATCTTGGTGAATGTCAGATGCAAGCTTGTGGAGCTTCTGTATAGCAGAATACACATTGGGGGTGTGATCAGGAATGTAAACACAACAACTGCTGCCGATGACGCGGCAGGCTCCACCCCTATCTGCGAGAATGACGTCTAAAACCATCCGGTTTTGAAGAGCAACGAGTCTCGTAGCCTGAAGCTCAACTGTAATGTTGGTCAGTATTCCTGCCGTCATATTGATAACCCCCTCAACCACCGGGTGAGTCGTCTAATATTGAGGCTATTGGCCATAGGGCCCCAGAAGGGTAGAATGCCTTTCATCGCGTCAGTAAACTGTTGCAAGGTCGTGTCAGTCTGATCTATGTCGTCTGTGCGGATCATTCTCTTAAATCGGGAGGCTAGGACACCTCTACGCTGTAGGCGGTGTTTTGTGGTAGTTGGGAGGGGCTATATAAACTGGGGGAAAGAGGTAGGAAAGGTAGCACCGCCCGGACCATCCCTCAGGGATACACACATACCCACGAGCACCACAAACAAAATAAACATTAGGCGGCGGGATCAAGGGCGGACTTTTGGGCATCCTCAATATAGAAGTGGTGTTGCATCTACTGTCTCCCACCTCTATGTCTCCCGCCCCTTGAACGCAAAAAGGAGCCAATACATCTACCACTGCCAGGGGTATGGGCTTATCCTCTGTGACATTGGGGGCTTGGAAGGATTGATAATATTCTAATATATTGAACTGCGAGAACCTACCTCTGTCCATCTCTGTTCTGTTTGTCTTCCTACCTCGATCTGCTGCTCTGAGGCAAGCACTTAAGAATACCCGATCCAACCGCCCATTTCCAGGGGAAACACAAGGTGGGGCCCTATGTTGGGAATACACATTCATTGTCAAGGAACGGGAACTGGTGCCTCTTTGTTCCAAGGAGTCAACCTGAGAGAACGAGCGGATCATACTAAGTAAGGTAAACCACCCCTCACAACTATTAACATAGGATAAGGGCATAGGCAACAAGTTCTCACTTCGATGTGTAACAGAAGGCAACAAACCACACACCCAACATTTTGTCGTATTATAGGCAGCATGCGTTTGGTGCAACGTCTGAATAAAAACATTGTCCTTATAGGACTTCCGGTGCTCTTCTTTATGAGGTGCTAAAGTACCATAAATATGTTCAGGAGGGACTTGCGTAGTACTTATCTAAGCGTGCACAGGGTATTTCTCTTCTAGGAAGAACAGCACCCCAAATACAACTATCAAGGAAAACAGGATTATTGCGACAAACACTATTTTACTCTTAGTGGACCAAGAGGACCAAACAGGCCCATCTGAAGTGGGACACGGAGCCGCGAAGGGCTGCTCCTCATCATGGATAGAACGACCAAAAGGATACATTTTCAAAACTTCAAAAGCAACTTATATGTGTGACAGAGAAAAAGTCACGAGTTGGAGCCACAAAATACAACCGACCAGAGGGGTACAATTCACCCAGCGTCCTTCAGAGCCTCGATGGTAGGCTCCTATTGTTCATCAATGACGGTGCTATGAAGCACTCCCACAGGGGAGCTGCGCGATCGCAGCCCTTGCTGGAAAACAAATCCTTTTCTTCCAGGATAGGGCACCCTCCCTCCTGGGCAAATACCCTCAACGATCCTGTCCAAGTCAGTGCACCAGTGCAATTCACTCTAATCTAAGCAGGCACCTTAGACGTAGCACCCACGCCCTAAGCTTGAGTCCTTCCCTAACTCCTGGACTGTCCTACTGGCGCACTGTCCTTCCGTCGGGGCCGCAAGTTGTACCTGACGACCCCAGGCACTTCGTCATCAGCAAAAAGAGGAAGAATTTCAGGCTCAGCAGGGCATTGAGACTCCGGTGTCTGTGCACCAGAAGTGGGAGCATCAGGGGCGGCCCTTATCTCTGGGGGGATCGCCTCAAGTAAGGCTGCGTCGCTTTCTTCGTCTGTCTGCGCCCACCTCAATCGGGCATCAGAGAAAGGAACGAACCAGGGCACTCGCTCTCCGTCCTGGTCACCGATGCCTTCGAGGGCCCACTGGTCATACGGAAGCGGTAGAGGTATTCTCTTCACATGCGATGCGTGCACCCAGTTCTTCCGGCCTTCTAGCTTCACGGCGGTGCAGGTAGCAAGCAACACAAGGAGAGGCCCCTTCCACCTCGGCTCCAGGCAGTTCTTCCGTTGAAAATTCTTGACCATAACAACATTTCCGGGTTGTAGCTGATGCCCGGGCCCCTCTGGTACTGGTTGCAGCGTGGCTTGAATCTGTTGGTGGACAGAACGGAGATCTTTAGACAATTCATGCAGATAATCTATCAGCAAGGGGTACTCTATCTCGGAGAAGGCTTGGGTCTTGGGACGCCCCAGACGTTGGGGGGGTGCCCAAAGACCACCTCATACGGGGACAACCCTGTTCTAGAATGCGCTGTCGCTCTAGTGGATAACAGAGCCAAAGGTAATGCATCTGGCCATCGCAATCCTGTGCTTTCTTGGATCTTCGCTAACTTCAGTTTGAGAGTACCATTGTACTTCTCAACCAGACCTGCTGACTGGGGGTGGTTCGCTGCATGAAACTTCTGCTTAATATACAAGCCCTTACACACCAATTCAATGACTTTTGAGTTGAAGTGACTTCCATTGTCACTCCAGATCACACGTGGCAATCCATAGCGCGGGAAGAACTCTTTTAAGAGCGCCTTCGCCGTCGCCATGGCCGTATTCTCCTTAGTGGGGTAAGCCTCAATCCATTTACTGAATGCACAAATTACTACTAGCACATACTTGAAGTTATTAACTCATTCCATTTCGATGAAATCCATCTGGAGAACCTCGAAAGGGAAGGAAGGTGGTGGAAAATTACCTGCGAGCGTAGGATTATGCTTCAGACAAATGATGCAGTGTTTCACTAGGTGTGTGGCTACCTTAGGGATATTATCATTTCGCCATACTGGGTCTAGTAGCTTACATATTCCTTTGGCACTAATGTGTGCAGGGCCGTGGGCCATAGTGACAACAGGGAGTACATAAGCATTCGGCCGCAACCATCTTTGCTTCCCAGACAAGTCAGTCCAACACCCATCCTCATCCAAATGCCCTGTCCTCTCCTCCCATACTGCCAGCTCATCTACTGTTGCCTCGCTCTGTATTTCCCTGACATTTTCTAATGTGTCCTCGAACATTCCATTGTCTGGAACCCACCTAGCGGGACCTGCCACGAACATCTTTTTCATCTTTGATCTAGCCGTCTCCTTAGCTGTCTGATCTGCGAAAGCATTTCCCCTTCCAACATCGTCTGTTACTGCTTTGTGAGCGCTACATTTTATTATTGCCAACTTATCAGGAAGTGTCAGTGCTGACAACAGTCTATGTATCAATGGACCATGCTGTATTCTCAACCCATGCAAGGTCAGGAACCCTCTCTCCGCCCAGAGGCGCCCAAAATGATGGGCCACCCCAAAAGCGTACTGGCTGCCGGTGTAGACATTGACAGTCAGTCCCTCACTTAACTCGCAAGCCCTAAGGAGGGCAACTAATTCTGCAGCCTGGGCCAATTGATATGGGATACGGGATGTCTCAACTACAGTGTGTATCGTTGTGATTGCATAAGCTGCAGTGGTAATGCCATCTGGTAGTTTGAAACAAGAGCCATCGACATATAGTTCCCCTTGGGGTTCAGATAAGGGAACATCAGTCAGGTCTATCCATCCCTTCGTTTCTTCCTCAGTCCGAAATAAACAATCATGGACATCATTGTCCTTTTCATCTGAAGGGGGGGTTAGTAACGTGGCTGGGTTCAGAGTAGCACATCGTTTGATGGTAATGTGCGGAGCAAACAAGGTTAACTCATATCCAGTAAGACGCGCACTAGTAAGGTGCTGCGTCTTTGTCTTGTTTAAAAGTGTGTCCACAGCATGAGGTACCATGACTGTGAGATCCGTATCAAGGACGAGCCCTGCCGATTGTCTGATAGAAACTGCCACAGCCGCGGCAGCTCTCAGACAGCTCGGGAGATATCTGACGACGTTATCAAGAATAGCAGAGAAAAACGTGCAGGGCCTCTGCTTACCACCGAAACCCTGTGTTAGAACAGAAAGCGTGCAACCGTCCGCCTCATGTACATAGAGCACAAAAGGCTTCTGGTAATCAGGAGTACCAAGCACAGGAGCAGAGCAAAGCGCAACCTTTAATTGCTCAAAAGCTTGCTGGCATGCAGATGTCTAAGGCAAGGGTTCATGCACATCCTTGGTGGTCAGGTAAAGAAGGGGTTTTGTTAGTAAGGAGTAATTAGGGATCCAGTGCCGACAATACGAAGTTATACCTATGAACGCGCGTACCTCGCGTTGGATCTTAGGAACAGGCATATTAGTAATAGCAGCTATGCGTTCAGGTGTTAGTCTGCGACCTTCCTTCGACAGTAGGTGACCTAAATAGGTGACCTCCTGTCGACAATATTGAAATTTTGAGAGTGACACCTTGTGTCCATGGTGTGCCAAATGTAACAGTAATTTAACCGTAGCCTCTTTACAACCATCCTCAGTGTCCGAAGCCACAAGGAGGTCATCAACGTACTGCAACAGCACATTACCAGGGGGAAGTTCCAAAGAATCCAATTGAGTTTTCAAAGCTTGGCTACAGATACTAGGACTTTCTGTATAGCCTTGTGGAGCACAGCAGAATCTAAAGCTCCTTCCGGCTATTGCAAATCCAAACAGATATCTGCTATCTGTATGAATTGGAATGCTGAAGAAAGCATTCTTTAAATCAATCACAGAGAAGAATTTTGCAGACGGGGTAATCATTGTCAATACCGTGGTAATGTCTGGGACTACAGGATACTGGGGAACCACTATTTTGTTAACCTCTCTAAGGTCAAAGACAAAGCGATAAACATCAGGGTGGGCATCAGAAGAATCCAAAGGTGTCTTTTTAAGTATAGGAAGGATAGGGCTATTACACACATTCGCTACTGCCTCCTCAACCACACCGGACGTAATCAAATCCAGTATTATTTGCAATAAGGCCTTTTCTCCAGCCTGAGATATCTTGTATTGGGGAATACGTGGCAATTTAGCATTGTCTTTGACCTGTATAGAGATTGGTGGGATCTGGAGCAACCCCACATCCGTGTCTCCTGTAGCCCACAATGTGCGCGGCACATCTTTAAACTCGGCGGGAAGGGGGGCATTCTTTGCGAGGCATTGCTTGGCATGGGCCACTCGTGGTCCAATAGTCATGTAAACGCCATCTGGAGAACAAAAAATTGTCGCATGCAACCTCTTTAACAAATCCAATCCTAACAAATTTTCCCCACAATTTGACGTTAATAGAAATGGTGAATCAACCGTGAAGGGGCCAATAGTCAAAGCAAGAGGTTTGCAAATGGGGCTAACAACCGGCACGCCTGAGAAACCCACCGAAACATTGTTTTGGCCAGACAGAGCTGCCCCCAGGACCAGTGAACGGGAAACAGAGCTATTCATAGCCCCTGTATCAACTAAGAATTTCTCGGTCGTACCATGTAAATCTGCAGTGACATAGGGTCCACACTGATCTACAGGCACCGGAACTGGTCCCTTGCCCTGTCCCTGGCTGTCCTAGCTGTGAGACATCCCTGTCACTTCATCCATGTCAAAGTCATCATGATAGTACTGTCTCCCTCGGGGGTCGTCGAAATAGTTCCCGCTCTGTCTATTAGATGATGCATTCTCTGACTGCATCTCCCCCGGCCTCCTCCTCCTCTTCCACGTCCTCCAAACCCCCGACCTCTCGGGGCCTCACCTTTCTGCAATAACTCCGGGCACTCATTCCGCCAATGTCCCTCCCGCTTGCAATATGCACATTGATTGAGCCCAAGAGGTGCACTCGAAGTATCACCCCTGCTAGACCGGGGCAGCCGCTGGTTCGAACCTGAACCTCTTCCTCTTCCCCTCGCAACTTGCTGCATCAACACCCTCGTCTTCAAATCCTTTGACCTTTTTCTCCACCTTTTTTTTGTCCTCATTCTCTCTATGCTCTTAGTACTGTGCCATACTCAAAAACACTGAGGGGGAAGAGGTGCTCCAAGTGCTTTCTGAAGCTTGCAACCTAGTCGCAATCTCGGGAAGCAGGTTAGTAACAAACCTGCTGACAAACAGCCGGACACCACCTTCCAACGACAGGTCCTGGCCACTAAAGTCGAGAAACACTCCTTCAAACCTAGTAAAGAAATCAGACACACTCTCGTCCTTCTTTTGACGACATGCAGTCAACTTGTCCCAATCCACCCGTCTCGGTGGGATAAGGGAATGCATATAGGTGATAATGCGACCCGGTAAAGCCAATATCTCCGCCTTCGGCTTGTCACCGGGCTTGCGGTCCTTATCCCACGCCCTAATCTGATCCCATGTTCCTCCCAATTCCACCACATGGTCCTGTGTATGCACTTGCCTCCATATATCCACCGGTACCAACAAGCCAAAGAACAACTCAATATCTGCTAACGTCATCACCGTGGAGGAGGCTGCCTCCGTCAATTCTTTGTAATACGCAGTCGGGTTTTTCCGAGGGTCCGGCAACTGAGCTTTAAGGGATATTACCTCACTCCTCTTCCATGGAGTGTAGATCCACTGTTCCTGAAACCGAGCGTCGACTCGTGGCCTGATTACAGTATCCGTAGAATCGCGCCGTTCTGGTATTTCAGGATGGTAAATGGGATGGACCTCCCTCATGGGGCACTGGGTCACCATCGTCGGAGCCTTCTGGAGCAATCTGCCCCGATAACCCACCAATGTCGTTACATTACTAAAAACCTCATTAGGAGCCATACCTGCAGCATATACCCTATCCCGTATGTCATAGATGATCTGCGGTGCAACACCCTGAAAACACTGCTCCCACAGCCCTATTAGCGTGGCCGACATGTGCTTAAGGGCATGCTGCTGTATAAAAGGCTCATAATCTTTCATTACACTCCACACATCTTCCACACTATAGATCAGGCTCCGAGCCCACTGAGATGCTTGATTCGCCACCATTTGTTTTTCCTCATCACCCACAGCAGAACGCACCAACACTTTGTCCATACGGTCTCGTGCTGCCGCCCAATTCTCTTCATGTATCCCACGTAAAGGGGTCTCGACATTCAGCAGTGCTTGGGGTGTCATACTCGAGGGAGAAAAAGCAGATGAGGAGACAGGTATCATCATGAAAGGAGACAGTGTTGTAGGAGTGAAAGGGGGCGTAGCAGTAGATACAGAGTCAGTAGACGGTACGGTAGAGCTAACAGCTCCCACCCCTGTTACTGGTGTGAGCAGAGAGGGAGCGGGCGGGGCCGGGGCCGAAGCAGTTTGACTAGAGGCAGAAATACTAGGAAGACGGCACCAGAGGCCGGGGACTGGGATGTTAGAACCCTTGGGTATATCCGCTCAGGAGCATAAGGTGGAGGAGGGCGAGAATCCAACAGCTCTTCAACGAAAACATCACCTTCCTCCCTAGTAACATAGCATTTATCTGTCTGCAATCGAAACTTTCTATCTGCACATTCTATGCCTTTCTCTATCTTTTCCCTTTCATAGGCCACTGCTTTCTGCGTTATAGTTTGCGTCTGCCTCTTCCGGGCCACTTTCTCTGCTCTCATACGCCGCTGCTTTGCTACCTTCTGCCATACTCTTAAAGAATCAAACATTGACTGCCTGCTCTTTTTGGTGAACAATTTGTCTTGCAAGAAATTTAATTTTTGCTCATCAAACGAGCCAGTAACTGGCCATTGTAACTCAGCATTGTCCCTCCTATATTTATTCCACAGCGTGCTAAACATAATAGGGTTAATACCGTGCTTGATATATATATCAAAATTTGGCGTGCCCTCCGGAGGCGCAGGCTGGCTCTCTTCCAATCGAGCCTCAGTAGAACAACACCGACATCCAAAACACCCGTTTACTTAGACAAGGAATCTTAATATAAGACACACGCGCTGTCCCCAACGGACAAATACACCACCAGCAAAATAATAAAAGGAAAAAATAAAGAATACAAATATTGTTCAAGAGTCGCACAAGAACAGTCCGAAGACCGCTCCCTACAGTCCGGAGACTGTACCAAGTTCAAGAAGACAGGCTCTAGCCCCAGACCTTTTCAAGTGTTGACCAAATTATCAGTTGGTCAGGCAGATTGTTCGGGAATAGTCCCAGACCTTTTCAAGTATGGGCCCAATTACCAGTTGGCCTGGTAGGCTGCTCACAAACACTCTGTGTCTTTTCAAGGGTCCGCAAACCCACCAAGTTCAAGACAAGACAGTCCGGAGACTGTACCAAGACAGTCCAGAGACTATACCAAGACACAACCCGTAGGCTCGTGCCGTTCAAGAATGGCGCCATTTTTCCAAGAATCAAATCACTCACCTGGTGCACACAGGTCAAGTCAAGTTATTCTCCACTGCCGACTCTTCGGACCAAGCGGTCAACTCCAAGGTTTCGCCTTCTCAGGACCCCAGCCGGTGACCACTAGACGAGGAGTCGCCCGATCAGACGGGCAGGGCAGCTGTGAGAACCAAGCTCGATCGTGTGGGGTACCCCGATCCGCCCGACCGACCAGACGCCACCCCGATCCTGCAACCCGATTACAGGTGAGTCGGATCACCTTGCGGGGTCCCTGTTCGGGCGCCAACTGAAGGACGTGGCCCTTAGGGGCCATGCGGGTTACTTACAACCTCCTGCATTGCCTTCCCAAGAAATGAAGAGTCAGTCAGACAGTAGAGAATACAAACATACATTTATTAGTAATACTCTGCAGAGGAGTCCAATCTGACCTGCACCCTAAGATGTCTGCCGAGGGACTGGCTCCCCCACGGCCGGCAGTGCATTATCATTCTTCCAAGAAGCTCCCAACCACACCCACAGTGGAAAGTTACCGGCCTGAGCCGAACATGAACAAAGAGGGCACAGGAGGATGGGCTACCACCTGCCAGATGGGTACATGCTATCTGCAGCTCAAGGCCACAGCGCCGAGTCTCAGCGTCTCCTAACGTGGGAGCAGAACTACACACTCGGATAGGCATGCAAGGGCAGAATGGCCTATTCATTAGTAAGTCAGGAAGCAGCATTGAACAGAGAGAAAATAATAACGAAATACAGTGTTCTGCTGAGGCAAGCAATACGAATGATGAGGCCTAGTTCAGACACAGCCTAAACAGCCTAATAGGGATTACGAAATACAAAATGGAGTCACACTGGCTAACTACAGGAAAACTTGCACGTTGCAGGGATAACTCAGTGGGTTGCATAACATGAATACAAATGGCGTATATTTAGCAACACACTGCTAATCTAATATGGCATAAAACGAGTGCGTTGCAGGAATGGGATTTATAAACCGAACAAGTCCCACAAAAAAAGATTAAATTAAAGAAAAGAGGCCAGGGTAGGGACACCCTGAGCCACTGGCCGTAGTGCAGGGGTCTCCCAGAGACCGCGCCATGGCTAAAAAGCATTTTTTTTTTTTAAATCTTGGAAAAATACACACATTTTTCAGTGATTTAAAAAAAAAAACGCAGTATCCCGCGATTTTACTAAATTTGGCCCCCGGGCGGGCCAGGTCCCGGGGACATGGCGGGCTGGAAAAGGTGGGGGCGTCTAGAGCACCCCTGCTATGGCTTATAGTAGTCCCGGGGACCGCCACCTCCCTGAGGCTTTAACAGAAATGAGTGTGAGGGGGCACGCAGATGCCCCCGCAGCCCAGGGGACTGCCACCTCCCCAGGGCAAACAATAATAACTATGCAGGAGGGCCCGCCCGGTCCCACCACAGCCCCGGGGACGTCATCAGTGATGTCATGAGTGATGTCACTGACCATGTCATGAGTGATGTAATATGTGAGGTCATTACCAGTGAATTGCAGAGGCGTAAGTTATAGTTAGCTTAGGTAATTATAACTGCTGAATTCAACTGGTTTTGTATAACGGAAATCTGAGCCTAACAGTAACGTATATATCTCCTAACGGCTGCAGCAAAACGTCAAACTTGCATCCTTTATTTCGAAGTCCTAATCAATGCGCTCGTCCCCCTAGTTGCCTCTGTGGTTAGAGCTGAAGCATGTCAACACTTCCAGACATTAGACAGCATAGGAAGTGACTGTTACAATTGTTTTTAACTTTGTGGATGGGAGTAGGGAATAAGGAATAGGATTCTTTTAACCAAACACAATGGTAGTTAGCAATAGGTGGCGAATAATGGTATGTATTGGGTTTTTCACTATTATTTGGGAAATTTCTGGATAGGTTTGCGATACTGGGAGGGTGTGGTGACAGACATAAAAAAACAATGCACTCTTTCCAGAACAATATGACTGTTGTGACCACCTGGTCCACTATACTAAGATTCAGTGGAAGTTTAGTTCCATCTGGAGAAAACCTGATAATGAGCTGTGAGCTTTTCGTCCGTTTAGCAGACACGCATCAACATATTCATTCAAAATGATAGTTCTATGCCCTATTGGTTTCTTCGGTTTCAGAACCTTTGTTCAGGATGTGTAGAGGAGGTAGCTCCATTGTCGTGAACGTAGCTGTTACTAGGAGGGTAGTTTATTTCTTCATTAAATTCCCCCCCTCTCTCTCACCCTCTTGGGTAGCACAGCTAGCTCACTCACTTCAGATGTAGGTTTTCGTCAGTCATATCTTTGTGTCCCGCAGGCAGTACAGGAGCCCAGCCAATTGACACTTGGAGAGCAATTATGGTCCCTAGGTTCAAGTGGTACAAGTGGAAGCAGGATACACCTCAGCCTTCTTCATATGCAAGTTCCTTTTTCTGAGCCTTTACCAGGTCCCAGAGTGTTCTGATGGATTGGTGACCTTCTTTATCGTGTGTACTAGGTTACGATTGGCGATAACTACTGCCCCGATCCCCACAAAACTCCCACCAGCCGTCCCACATTTACAGCAGGCTCTGCCTTACCTGCTTACACATTATCCCTGAAGCCCTCATTTACATTTGCAGGAGTCTAGCTCCACAGTCCACAGCTGCTGGTCTCTTTCTTGGACCTGCTCTATGCAAATCTGAATCCAGCTCCTCTGACAGTGATGGAACATGTTTTCCTTTCTATTTAGAGAAAAGCCGATGGTTTAAGAGGGGTCCATAGTTTAAAAGGCTTCTCCCCCCTGTGCCCCTTCCTGACATAGCTTTGGCCCTGTGTCCATCTGTTCCTGTCTACTTTCAAATCCTCCATTCCAAGTTAAGTGGTCATTACTACTCCTGCAAGACTCCCTGCCTGGAGAGCCTGCTCTGTTTCCACACCTAACAGAGGGGCAAATTAGAAATTACTGCCCCAGAAGCAAATTACTGCCCCTGAAGGGAAAACAGCAGAACTGGTTTATTATTGGCGGCATCTATGCAGCACAAAGTAAGATTTTACAAGTCATATTACCAATATAGTTATCTTCACCACTAAACTCGAGTCTTAAAAAAAACTTTGAATGAAATGGGTAGTGTTTTCATGACCGAAATTCTGAAAATTAACTTTTGATCACAACTAGACCTTGCTGTATGCAAGACCTTGTAGGTGGGGAGCCAGTGAGGAGTGCCAAGCATTGGTGAGATATGGTTGTTTCTTTCTGCTTCATAGATGTAGCGTTATAGTTTGCGTCTGCCTCTTCCGGGCCACTTTCTCTGCTCTCATACGCCGCTGCTTTGCTACCTTCTGCCATACTCTTAAAGAATCAAACATTGACTGCCTGCTCTTTTTGGTGAACAATTTGTCTTGCAAGAAATTTAATTTTTGCTCATCAAACGAGCCAGTAACTGGCCATTGTAACTCAGCATTGTCCCTCCTATATTTATTCCACAGCGTGCTAAACATAATAGGGTTAATACCGTGCTTGATATATATATCAAAATTTGGCGTGCCCTCCGGAGGCGCAGGCTGGCTCTCTTCCAATCGAGCCTCAGTAGAACAACACCGACATCCAAAACACCCGTTTACTTAGACAAGGAATCTTAATATAAGACACACGCGCTGTCCCCAACGGACAAATACACCACCAGCAAAATAATAAAAGGAAAAAAATAAAGAATACAAATATTGTTCAAGAGTCGCACAAGAACAGTCCGAAGACCGCTCCCTACAGTCCGGAGACTGTACCAAGTTCAAGAAGACAGGCTCTAGCCCCAGACCTTTTCAAGTGTTGACCAAATTATCAGTTGGTCAGGCAGATTGTTCGGGAATAGTCCCAGACCTTTTCAAGTATGGGCCCAATTACCAGTTGGCCTGGTAGGCTGCTCACAAACACTCTGTGTCTTTTCAAGGGTCCGCAAACCCACCAAGTTCAAGACAAGACAGTCCGGAGACTGTACCAAGACAGTCCAGAGACTATACCAAGACACAACCCGTAGGCTCGTGCCGTTCAAGAATGGCGCCATTTTTCCAAGAATCAAATCACTCACCTGGTGCACACAGGTCAAGTCAAGTTATTCTCCACTGCCGACTCTTCGGACCAAACGGTCAACTCCAAGGTTTCGCCTTCTCAGGACCCCAGCCGGTGACCACTAGACGAGGAGTCGCCCGATCAGACGGGCAGGGCAGCTGTGAGAACCAAGCTCGATCGTGTGGGGTACCCCGATCCGCCCGACCGACCAGACGCCACCCCGATCCTGCAACCCGATTACAGGTGAGTCGGATCACCTTGCGGGGTCCCTGTTCGGGCGCCAACTGAAGGACGTGGCCCTTAGGGGCCATGCGGGTTACTTACAACCTCCTGCATTGCCTTCCCAAGAAATGAAGTTAGCTTAGGTATGTAGAACTGAGTTACAATAGTCAATTCTGGACAGAACCAGTGATTGAGCAAGAGATTTCAGATCGTGCTCTGTAAAGTAGTGGCAGATTCCCCAAAGAAGACATATTGCACATTCCTGGCCATGGGGCTGATTTGAGTTTGAAGGTAGAGCCATTTTTCCAGAGTGGCTCCCAGAGATTTGGCACTGTCAACGGTGATGGGTTTGCTTTTGAGGATGTTGAGTGTATCCATCCGCGATAGTACAGGCGGTGGTGAATTTGAAGAGAAAATGAGGTTTGATTCGGTTTTGAAAAGGTTCAGTTTTAGGTTGTGAGAAGTCCTCCAGTCTTAAATGGAGGTTAAGGTGTTTGCAAAATGCCATTTGTGGATGAGACCTTTAAGTAGAGCTGGGTGGGTTCTGCTTACTGATGATAGAGGATCCCAGCCTCTCTTAGTAGGACTCCCAGAGGTTCGATATAGAGGTTGATCAGGGCCACTCACACATAAAGGTGGTGTAAATGTACCCTGAAGCCTACATGTGATGTTCAATAATTACGCCACCTCCTGTGTCAACTTACAGTGGTCTTACCCAAAAGTTATATACATCATTAGGGATAGAGCACACACACTGTGAGATTGAGTACCACAGCACCCAGAGCCAACATGGCAACAAGACTATTATAGAACAAGAAAGACAAATAAACCTAAAAATAATTTTCAAACGAAAAAACCAGAACAGTTTCCTAGTAAGATACACATAAACAACTAGGGTCACACTCATTCCGTGTATATTACAGCCAGGCCACAAAATCCTGTAGCACAACACCAACACCAATTCCCCCACATCTTCCTTTTTCTACAAACACAAATAGAACAGAATAGAACTATTGCAAGACAGGTTAAAGATATCACAATCACAAATACAACACAAAATATCACTTACCCCAAAGATAACTATTGGGTGTCTTTCAAACCATGCACAAAACATATTTAAAGTCAGGATATCTTTAATTTTCACTCATTTCCCAGGACTGCCTGAAGCCTTGCGGCTCGACTCCTCCCATTCTCGACTCCTCCCAGTCCGGATTCCGCAGCAACCACAGCACCGAGACCGCGCTCCTCGCCGCCACCTACGACATCTGCGTGCTACTGGACCAGGGACACACCGTGGCCCTCATCCTGCTAGACCTCTCCACAGCCTTCGACACCGTCTCCCACCGCACTCTTGCAGCCAGACTCCACAACGCTGGCATACGTGGATCCACCCTCGACTGGATCCACTCCTTTCTCGCTGGGAGAACCCAAAGGATCAGACTCCCACCCTTCCTCTCCAAACCCACAGAGCTCAACTGCGGAGTACCCCACGCCCTTCAACATCTACATGGCCCCCCTCGCCGCCATCGTCAGACAGCATGGGCTCAGCATAGTATCCTATGCCGATAACACCCAGCTCATCCTCTCCCTTACGAAGAACCCCGAAGACACCAGACTCAGCTTCCAGGAAGGAATGAAAGACGTTGCAGCCTGGATGAGCAACAGCTGCCTAAAACTGAACTCTGAGAAGACAGAGGTCCTCGTCCTTGGACCCTCCCCCACTTCTTGGGACAGCTCCTGGTGGCCCTCAGCCCTCAGAAACCCACCTACCCCGATGGACCACGCCCGGAACCTCGGCATCAATCTAGACTCCTCCCTCACCATGACTCGCCAGATCAACGCCGTCGCCTCCACCTGTTTCAACTCCCTCTGCGTCCTCCGCAAGACCTTCAAGTGGATCCCCCCGAAGCCAGAAAGACCGTCACCCACGCACTCATTACTAGCAGACTGGACTACGGAAACGCCCTCTATGCGGGAATCAACAAATCCCTGCTACACAAACTCCAGACCATCCAGAACACCGAAGCCAGACTAGTCCTCGGCACCCCATGACATGAGCACATGACCCTACACCTGCGAGACCTCCACTGGCTCCCCGTCGAGAAGAGAGTAACTTTCAAGCTACTCACCCACGGCTACAAATCCCTCCACAACATCGGACCCAAATACCTCAACGAAAGAATCTCTTTCCACGCACCCAAAAGAAACCTCCGCTCTGCCGACCTCGCCCTGGCAGCGAACCCGCGCATCCGCAGAACCAAAGCTGGAGGAAGAGCTTTCTCCTACATCGCAGCCAAAGCCTGGAATGAGCTCCCAGTCACCATCAGACGCTCCTCTACCCTGCACACCTTCAGGAAGAGCCTCAAGACCTGGCTTTTCGGCTGACCCGGAGCTGCACCGCCCCCCAGCGCCTTGAGACCCTCATGGGTGAGTAGCGGGCTTTAAAAGCCCCTGATTGATTGATTGATTGACTGCTCTCTTAGAGTCCTCCTCTGGACACTGGCATAGCCAGACAAAACCACCTAGGAATACCACTCCCAGATGACTCTACGCTTCACAGCAGATTCCATTTCCCCACCAGCCACAATGGTGAAGGAGTGATACGGCCCCTTCTGAGAGGAAGGGTCGTCTCGCACTGAAGGGAACTCTCTGGGCATGGGTGAGCTTTCCACATCCCCACTATAAAAAATACGCCATATAGCGAGAGACGAAGGACAGCAGAAGGCTTCTCACAGCAAAGGTTGTCAGCTAGAGAGTACACCCCGGGAATTAAGAATGATGTAGGGGGTCTACCTATGTTTTCAGACTGGGAGTATATTGCTTTACTTTCGGAGCCTTTGCAGGGTGTAGGAACAGGGCACACAGCTGGAATGTGGAGAAATATGATGAGTGCAACACACATCTCTATGCACTCCACAACTGTGGCAATTTGAGATAGTCTATGTGATTCTAGAGCGGGTTACTGCTGAATAATCCTGATTTGTGTCCGCTCCCGAAAGGGCGCATGTGCAGATAGAATGGAGCAGCACACACCACTTCCTACAGGTAGCTGCTTCTACACCATTCCCCTTGAGTAATGAAAGAGTGAACAGAGGCAAAAGACCTATGATGTCACCCAAGGTACTCCATAATCAGAAGCTAGTTTATCTATCTCGTGTTCGGACACTACATGCTGATGAAATGTCTAGGATCGACATCCCTTAACCAGCGGTCTATCGATTAAATGACAAATATCTGCCTCGGGAGACCATTCCAGATGCCCCAACATGCAAAATCTTGAATTCCATTCCATCTCTCTCTACCTGACAGTTTGCGCCACACCAGATGAAGAGAATTGACCTGCAACAATGGCACTCCAATTCTCCAAGCAAAGATCCTTCTGACACTGGGCTACCAAATGAGAACCAAGAAACATGGCAAGAAATAAATAACCAGAATCTCCTACTTGAAATAGCAATGTATGTGGTAAGCCTAGCTCAAATAGTTCAGCCCTATTTGAAGACAGTGACAACTCAGACATAAAGTGATCATTTGCCCTGGTCAGAGCAAAACTCTTCATAAGAAATAACCAGTGTAAGAAATAGGGCGTACGGTTAGCGCTCTAAACACATACCATCTGTCCGCAACTGAAGACACGCCCACATTCTGTCTGATTACCCATGTTAGCAACAATTAAGAAGTACAATGAAAAATATTCTGAAGACTGTCATACCTGCAAGCTGGAGGAGAAAATTACACATCTTCTGGAATATTTGACAGGAAAAGTGGCTTTCTTTCTCTTGAAAATAGATAGAATTAGGAATGCCATTATTTGAGCTGAGATGTGGCACAACATTTTTTGACCTAGCTTTACTATCGTTCACTCAACAGAGCCCTGTGTGAAAAATTGCAGGGCTGCACTGAGTGACAAGGAAAAATTGCTCAGACCCATATTTAGCAAGAGTTGCAGGACTGATATCATTAGCCACTCTGGTACTAAAGAAAACTTTTTTTAGCGTGATGTTAAGGCATAAAGACAATCTATCCGTGCTTTGTGTCAGATGTGTACCTGAGGTAAACCATCCAGCAGGAATTTCAACATGAGGACACATGCCCAAAGGTTATCATGGTAAGACAGCACATATTACAGAAGACCACACAATATTCTGCATGCCCTTTAAATGTTAGGATTTCACACAAAGCTTGATGAAACTATTTTAGATGATTTGGCTGGGTGTGAAAGCACATGATTTTCTGCGTTGGTCCCACCCCATTAAATCACTTATCCCTAAATGATAGGCAGGCTGGCGCTACGCAGTACAAATGGTGCAGAGCACGAGGCAAATTCTGGTGCAAAATAGATTTTAAGTGCTAAAGTTGGTCGTCCCTGCTGTTTGTTCCAATTTACCCCCACAAACAGATAGACATCTGGCCCATAGCATACAAGCTGCCCCTGGAGCCACATTCATCCCGTCCTCTAGTTTCCCTTCTCCTTTTGCCTCTTTTCTCCTCTCTCCCCCCATTAATTACATTTTATTTTGTTATTGGTAATTAGCTGCATGCTGTTTGAAACCTTTTTTTTAAATTTCATTTTAATGGCCGACTTCAAACAAAAAGTTAACAAAAAATTGCTAAACCTATCTGACAGCCCACCTGCATGGCTGTGCCTTTGAGCTTCAATGGCCTCTGTTCTATCAATTCTGACCTGGCGCATTGACTTCAACAAGTTCTTCTGTTTCTCATAGCAACCATGCAAATTCCCCGAATCCGCTCCCTCCATTCAACCCAGGTACTCTGTAATTGCCTCAGAGTTTTTCTAACACTACAAAAGTCCCATAAATTAATAGGTAGATGGCATTTTATGAAGAACAATACTGAACCACATATATGTTTTCTTCTGGCGCTTAAATTTCAAGGCAGGTTTGTTCGACCTGAGTTTCAAAGAGGATGCCCAGATGATAACTTTTCATCATTCTCTCTTAAAATGGGTCTGGAAAAGCTCCTTTCAGGGAGCATAAGTTTAATTAAATCACAGAGTAGGAATATTAAAACACGTGTACAGTCTAGTAAAAAGACCAGAGAAATGTGGATGTTCAGGCCTCTGCAAATCACTTTACACACGATCAAATGAAAGAAAGTAGTTTTCTTCTTGCATGCTGGAATGGACTTTTGTTACATTACACCACACATGCATTGTGATAATGTGCAAAAAAGAAGACGTTTCGCAAGTTTGCTCCTTTGTATCAGAAAATGACAATCTTTTCAGCTGAAATCTATCTGGAGTAGGACAGACGCACGAATAATTATGGACAAAATCATTTTCTGTTAGCAGGTGATAACAACTGTTTAATATTTTGTTGGCACCATTTTAACTCATATTTTTATTGCAGTCCGTGGCACCCTATCAGGTTATGTGTAATAAAGTACAGGAAGGGATTTTTGGTCCCTCTAAAGTTTGCAATTTATAAAGCAGTACAAGGTAAACATTTTAACCGGTTAGTTTAGTATTATCTTATAGTAAACACATTTTGGACTGACTGCTATTCGTGAAAATTTAGCAAGTTCTAGGATTATCAATACCGTGAACTTGAATGTGGTGTCTGTGTTACAACAAATGGCCCAGGAGGGACACACATACTCACGCACAAATACACACCCTTCCATCTGTTCCATTTGCATTAAGATTGTATAAGTGGATGTGTTACTAGTGGTGGAAACTATGTGCCTGTCAGCCATACATATTTCACCAATATGTATACATCTACGCACACACACACACACAATACACGCACACATTTTCCTAAAAGATGTAACATTATGATCAATGCATGGAGGGTTTTCTGTGTTAGAAACAAAGAACAAACTAAGCTTCTCCGCAGCTCCTTCAAAAAACCATCCACCCTGGTAATGCGCGTGTGTGTGAATCTATGGGCACGGGGTCAGGGTGGTCTTCTTGCAGTTGTGTGTATCTGCATGTGTGTATGTGAGGACATCTAACAGACAACACAAATACACACAAATCCATCCAACACATATTGTCGTACATCAAGCATATCAACTTCGTTTTTGTCAACAAAATGTTACAAAACACAGACACACTTACAAACACATGCACTAAAGATCTTTATAGAGGGACTTTTCTGTGGGACAGAATTGATAAGAGTGTCTCTCACAAGCACACAAACAGATCACTCCCACAAAGTAGAATTGCATATCAATATTTATAGATCGCCACACCCATAAAGTAGTAAAAAAGATACATGCCCAAACTCACAAAACACACACACACGCACACACACACACACACACACACACACACACACACACACACACACACACACACACACACACACACACACACACACTTAGTAGATACCTTTGTGTTTGTTTCCAAATGGGGAATGGGCTAATTATGTGCATTTCTACCTCTCACACCCTCACACACCAATCTCCCAACCTCACACATGTGCATGCAATTACTAGGCCTGGGCGGTGAACTCTGCTCTGTTCGTGGAGTTTGCTGAGGTTTTCCACACTCCGTGCTGTGTGGAGCATGCAGAGTTCAGAAAACACCCCGCTCCGCATAGTGGAGCAGAGTTTTTTCCTCGCTCACCAACGTCAAGTTGGCGAGTGAGGAAAATCAACCCCCTGGCGGGATTACTCAATGCGGGCGGTCAGACTTCTCAGCGCGGGCGATTGCAGATGGTCGCGACAACTCATGTTTAGAAACCTTCCGTTCGCATTGAGAAAGCTGCTGTTCAGGTAGAAAATCTACTCGAGTGGCAAGAAAAGAAGCAGCACCCTCTTGTGCTGTGCATGGTGCCATTTGTGCTTTATGACAAACACCCGGTGCTGGGAATCAACGCGAATGGCATGACCAAATGCACTCCGCCGCTTGCGGAACTCCGCATAGCGCGGCAGAGTTTTTTGGTCACTTCGCAGAGCTTTTCCTAACTTACCATACTGTCTACTCTCTACATTTCCTGCATCTTGCCTATTCCCCTCCATATTTTCTGCTTTTATGTCCTTGCTCATTTGCCGCAAAACTGAACTCCTTCATTCTAGATTTCCCTTGAATCCCTCCCTCATGAAAATTGTTACTCTCCTTCCTGAGAGCATTGCTCCTAATCACAGATATTTTAAGTGTTCCTTGTCTTCTGCCACTGTTTTGCCCTGCCAGAACAGGCTGTTGTAAAGTCTGTTTCAAAAAGGCCACTGCAGAGCCCCTTATCCACTACAGGTATTCCCCACAAATTGCTAGACTCTAGAAGTCTTGCACTATTGGTCTTTCTCACTTATCCATGGCATTTTTTGTGGATTTTAATTCCTGTATGCCTTTCTCGGCTACTAGCGATTGCCAAGACCGACCTGGTTAATTAGCCTAATTTCTTACAAATAGAAGATGGTTCCCATAATACTACATTTTCTTTGGATATTGCCTTTGGCAGTTACACAGGGCTCCTCCATGAGATTGACTCTTTTTGACTTCTACATTAAGTACTTCGTGTGCCTGATCAAGGCACATATCTATTTTCTTTACTGATGATACACAACTCAATCTGAATCTCACTTCTCATCCAGATGTTTCTCAACTCACACGAACTGAGTTACTGTCCTTTCGATATCGCAAACCTAGATGAAGGTCGACTAGCTAAAACCTGACAGGAGCAAGACCAAGACCTTCATTTGTGGAGGATCTAGGGCCTGATTCACAAATGTAAACTTGGACCAAAAGTCTAAGGGCCTTATTCACAAAGGTAAACTTAGACCAAAAGTCTAAGTTTTGACCTGAAGTCTAAGTTTAGACCTAAAGTCTAAGTTTAGACCTAAAGTCTAACTTCACTACTAGTAAAGTTAGACTTTTGGTCTAAGTTTAGACCAAAATTCTAACTTTGACCAAAAGTCTAACTTTAGTAGTAGTAAAGTTAGACTTTAGGTCTAAGTTAGACTTTTGGTCTAAACTTAGACCAAAATTCTAACTTTAGTAGTAGTAAAGTTAGACTTTAGGTCTAAACTTAGACTTCAGGTCTAAACTTAGACTTTTGTTCTAAGTTTACCTTTGTGAATCCGGCCCCTTGTTCTCTACGGTCAAATGAGAGAGAAAAAGCTCCTTGAAGTCTACATTGGTGCCTCCCCTAATATTACTAACAAGGCATGCAATCTTCATCAATTTTTATCACCAGCTATCTACAAAAATTGAATCTGCAGAAAAAAAACCTTCCTATCTTACCATATATGTTTAAAAAAAACTATTAAACAAGCACTTATTTCTTCTTTCCTATATTACTCTGATGCTATTTATTTAAGGTTCACGCAGCACGTGATTTACCAGTTCGTTTATTGAGAAATTGGCCGCCCGCCTCATTCTAGGCCACTCACATTTCGGTGTCCCTGCTCAACCTTCACTGCCTTTCACTGCAGAAACATCTTGTTCAATGTAGGTGCATTTGCCATAAATCCCTCCAGAGAGGTGAGGCCATGTTCTTCCAAAACCCTTAAAATACATTGCTTCTGTCATCTTCAGATCGGTGACAGCTAACCTACTAAATCTCACCTGCATGTTATGGGTTAGACTAGGTGAAAGAGCTAAATCTGGAAAAAATATGCACTTTCTTGTCTCCTCATCTTTGTGTAATTCAGAATCATCCTCAGTTTCGTAAAACCCTGAAGACCCAGGCTTGTCACTGCACCTATCATGGTTGATATAGTTCTGTTGCTGTATTTTCTATTTTCATACCACATGATACCTCAATGAGATCACTGCATTGTGCTTTACAAACTTAATTGTAGTTATTGATTTATTCAGTGTGATATAGTACGTAAACTGTATATGACAGACACAGGGCACATCACAGAATGAATTACTTTTATTTGGGCACCTAACTCTTAACTAGCCGTTTGCCTCTCCTCTACTTTTCTGGGGGGGGGGGCGGTTAACACAAGCTAAGATCTTATTACCATGCCTAAATATAATGCCCCTTTAACCCTTATTTTTTCAGTGAATTTCATATTCAAACTTGAGCATACACCCAAACCCCTTTGGGCAACCTGCAGCCGATGCCCTCACTGTGCATAGCCTTTAGCCCTGTGCAGTGGTGAATTGGCCACTGGGCCTGGCCTCTGTCAGGCCCTGCACCAGACCCTGCAGCGGCCACCTAATGCAGATTCCTCTCCCCTCTGCTGCGCACAGCTTTCCACTGAGTCTCTGAGTACTGTAACAGCAGTTGCAACATTTTGTTCA
This sequence comes from Calotriton arnoldi, assembly GCA_963921515.1. Lineage (NCBI taxonomy): Eukaryota > Metazoa > Chordata > Amphibia > Caudata > Salamandridae > Calotriton > Calotriton arnoldi. The sequence goes on from CAWUFW010005820.1 coordinate 1,157,107, forward strand.
AAGTTGCGGCCGGCCAATCAGATCTCTTGGCCCTTCGATACTGAAATGGTGATCAAGAGAAAAAGCTCCCTCAGCCATTTGGTAGGCCCTAATATTTGTGTTTTTCGGTACTGCAGGACTCCCTCAGGAGTCCCACGGGACTACCCTTCCAGATATGCCTATCTTTTTCTTAGCGCAAGCCCTTCATGCCCAACCAGAGCCCCTTTTTAAATGCTAATTTCTTGAATACAGCTGTACAGATGTACAATAGATCACAAAAAGTACTATTGCTCAGATATGAGTTTACCTTAGATAAAAGAAAAGACAAGAGGTGTTTGGCAAAACAGGAACAAGTTGGTTTAATTAAACGCTGTTGCTGGAAGAGGCTGGACAGAGTGTGTCTTCTCAAAATCTCTCAACGTACAAAGTTTTGGCCACTGTTATATACAGTTCATGAACTACAATAAAACAATCTTTACATTACAAAAACGCATCTCAGTTGTAAATCAATCAAGTGCGGGCATCTGATAAAGACAAAGGTGGCTCTTGATCTAGGGGAGAGCAAATGTGGACCAGTGTGTATGTGTCCAGATGTCTGGCATGAGGAGTGCGTGATCACTATGTGTGGTGTGTATGTTGTGTCCTGATCTACATGTGGTATCTAGCTTTGTGGCATTTCTGGGGAACGCAAGCCTTATTGGTGCCAATTACCTTGGACTTGTTTGTGGTGCAACTATCTATCTGTGGAGTCTATCAGGGTTTTCCCTGTGTGCGTGTTTGCTTGTAGTTTATGGGGGACCCCATCTGTGACCTGTTACTCGATAGGCGTGGGTCGCAGGACCTGCCTGACCACGTATCTCTGACTCTGGGTTGATGGGGAAGTCACCTTGGGTGATTCCGACAGCAATGATGTGAGTTCATTGGAACTCCTAAGAATAACATGGCAGCCACTGATATCATTTTTATTGCCATTATCAACATAGCGCCTACCATAGTGATCTTGTACATTGACATCGTTCTTCCTGGTTTTGCTGTGGTCTGATCGTACATTGACATTTTTAGGTCGAGCATCAGCGCGCATGCGCTGCCTGCAAGACCTGTTGTCATCAATACCAACTCCGTTTTTCCCGCTTCCTACTTACCGTTGGCTCACTCCGATGTCGCTTTTCTTTGGTGCCTCCTCACTCGTTCACTTTGGCCATACGTCATGTCCGTTCAAGGTTCAGGCGCACCGGCCAATCACAATTTCCTTATGCATTCCCTCATCAAATGCTGTGTGGGCGAACTCTTTTTTTTACTTTCTGCCACCACTCGTCGCAAAACAGGTGAGAAAAAACGCATTTTCATTTGAATATTTAATTCTTGAAATTTGACTTTAGACGTCCCTCGTCAGTGCTTGTTTTTTTGCTTTTACTATGTCCTTTAACTTTATTGTGGTGCACTCGCGCCTTTCTGTTGTGCACTCGGCACCCAAACATTGTTTTTTTATTTAAATAACAACACTGCGCACTATTTTAATTAACAACACCACGCACTCGACAATAGCGCCAGCTGCTCGCAGCCCCCTCCCGTCCCAGGGTGCCGCGTTTTACAAGTACAGTCAAACATTTTTGTATTTTGCTTTAACTTCAATATGGCGCACTCGCGCCTTTCCATTGTTGTGCACCTAAACGTTATTTTTTATTTATTTAAATTAACACAGCTCCCGCCTCCACCCCCTCTCGCCCCTGGGCGCCTGCTTTACAAGTGCGGGAAAACATTTTAGAATTTTGCTTTCACAAGCTTTGACTTTCATACGGCACACTCACGCCATTCCCTTGTTATCTCATTGGTGTTGCTAAATGCTTGGAAACAAGTGAAAGGTAGTCGGATATTTGAGGGACGGAAGGTAAGGCTCGTGTTTGGAATTCTGCTATTTTTGACTCTGGAGGTTTCACATGTAATTATCCAAGGAGGGATAGCGTGATAAAAGAAGTTGCCTTTAGGTGCTGATATGGTGAGCGGGGTACTTAATAACGAGAAGCAGAGTCAGCACCCCTGCGAACTGCCGTTTCATATTCAGTATTAAAAAAAACTCGGCTCCCGAAGAGTTTGAGATCAAGAAGAAAGGCCATAGTAAAGGTGTGCTGGTTTTCCTTGTAATTGTTTCAAACCAGACGAGACCGCTATTTAAGGGTACTGCAGTGGGGCTAACGTAGCAGCCTCCAAAGTCAGTTTGTATCCGGCAAATATCATGCTATAATATTGTGAAAATAGCTCAACTGATTTAATACTTGCTACGGATGGCTGTGGGTAAACTCTGCTCACAGGTCAAAATCATAATGACTCGGAGCGTTTAAGTGTTTTCTGCAGAGCATCGCGTGTGATGTCCAAATCTGTGTAAGATGGTTCAGTGGTTTAATGTGTTTGTTGTGTGAAGGACACACATTCATATGGCACAGTGTGTTATGTTCCCGTTGTGACCATCTGCGTGATATCTGTAAGGCGTACGTTTGGAACCGTGCATGCTTAGCTCAATCGTTTGTTCTTCTTTGGTTGATACATGGGTTCTATTGATTTGGGTAAAAGTAAACATACTTTATTATGTTCTAAAAATAGCTGTATTGTGTGCTACATAAATAGTAGAGGTCAGAACAGGGTATGCAGGGTATTCCAGGTCAACGCCGTCACCTCCAGCTGCTTCAACACCCTCCGCATCCTCCGCAAGACTTTCAAGTGGATCCCCCCTGAGTCAAGGAAGACAGTCACCCACGCACTCATTACCAGCAGACTGGACTATGGAAACGCACTCTACGCCGGCATCAACAAGTCCCTACTCCGCAAACTCCAGACAGTACAGAACACCGCGGCCAGACTCATCCTCGGCATCCCCCGACACGAACACATCAGCCAACACCTACGAAGTCTCCACTGGCTCCCCGTGGAGAAAAGAGTCACTTTCAAAATCCTCACTCACGCCTACAAATGCCTACACAACAACGGACCCAAATACCTCAACGACAGAATCAACTTCCACGTACCCAAAAGAAACCTCCGATCTTGCAACCTCGCACTGGCCGAAACCCCGCGCATCCACAGAGCCAGAGCAGGCGGAAGATCCTTCTCTCACATTGCAGCCAAGACCTGGAACGAGCTACTGGCAGACATCAGACACGCCCCCTCCCTGAACACCTTCAGGAAGACCCTCAAGACCTGGCATTTTGGCTAAACAGATCTGCGCCCCCCCCCCCTCAGCGCCTTGAGACCCTCACGGGTGAGTAGCGCGCTTACAATTCCCTGATTGATTGATTGATTGATTGTGGAGGGGGACCAAGAGGTCACTATGAGAGAAGGAAAGGGCAGGACGGGGTACTACAGGTAAAGGAAGGAAGACAGTGGGAGGGGGGGAGAGCACTTCACCTTTAGCTGCAATAAGTGTAATTCTCCTAGCCAGCAACGACTCACGTAGTCGGTTTTAACCATAGCATCAGCGTCCAGCGAATAAAGTTATTTTGGACTCTCTTAGCTATTTTTAGACACACACTCACACCCAGTCTACTCATCTCGCACACGCTCCCACACTCCTTCATCTAGGGCCCTTCGGCAAACTACACTGAAGACCTCCCACAAAGAGCCCCCCTGTGGGGCCCGTTAGGCATTGCAGTGCCGGCCCAACGAGGAGCTGCCCTATGATGAAGCATGACACCTCTCAGAGTGTATGGGCCCTTGCTCCTTATAGGAGCTCTCCCCCCCTCCCACCATTTTCCTCCCTTTACCTGGAGTACCCCGTCCTGCCCTTTCCTTCTCTCTTAGTTACCTCTTGGTCCCCCTCCACAGGAACTGCATACCCTGTTCTGACCTCTACGTCCTGGGGCATGCATGCTGGACCTTCTTAACGTCCCCGTCCCTCTTTGTGAGAACCTACATAAATAGTAATCATTAGCGTAATTACACACGCTGCTCTACTTTCCCACTTTTCTTACCTCTCGTCTGACTTGCTAAGTTGCACACTAGGTGCTAGGCTCTAGTGGCAAACTCTGTTCCCTTACTTTTGAAGCGTACTCCCAATGAACATACAACAAAGTTACACTTCAGACAAAGAGAATTTCTTGACTAGTGAGGCATTTAGAAGTGGGTGCTGGCGAGAGAAATATTCTTTAATCTCTCCAGAGGATTGCAGAATGTGCATTGCATGTTTCCTGGTGTCGGAACGCTGCACCAGGACACAGTGGTTATGGGTCTCTGAGACTGGCGAGAACCTGGTTTACCCTAATGAATAGCTGCTGTACCAAAATCTGCATGTGCATACTGAAGCATGTTGGCCCTTCTAATGTACTAAACAATCAGTAGCCTATATGGAAGTTGCGTCTTGTAGATTGACCCTTCTAGGGTATAAGAAAAGGATGGTAAACTTTGTGCCAGCTCTAGTTATTTGCTCTTACATATTAAACTCAAAAGTGAAGTATCAGCCTCTCATTTAATAATTATTAAAAACTAGCATTTTGTCATAATCGCGAAGGAAAAATTAAATGCACATTTGATGACCAATGTTTCAACTACCGTACGTCAGGGATGGCTGTGTGAAGACGGCTAGGCATTGGGACTCTGCTATGTAGTCTGACCTGACCTGCTCTGTGTACTGAGCAGCAAGTCAGTTCAGATTACTGCACCGACTCAGCAAATCCATTTTCCCCCTTTCTTTCAGTGCCTAGGTTTGAGTGCAGTAGGAGCAGGACCCCAGCTTGAAATGTGTAACATCCCACTCCATGTCAAGACACTGTGGCTATTGGCATTGTAAATGACAATGCCTTTTATTTATGTGTTAATTAGCAAAACAGATAAATAAAAGGCATTGTCATTTACAATGACAATAGCTTAAACTCTCGCAAATGCGAGACTTATTGCATTGAAAATGCTTCTTCTTATTGGCAACAATAATATTATCATACAAGCATGGATTATGACATACATTGGTATCATTATTGCTGATGTAGCGCTGCGCTGCTGTGCGGGTACAGGCTATGGCATACATTCACATTACATTTACTGATATTGCTGTTGTCGGGCCTGCACAAATCATGACATTCCTTGACATCATATTCACCCATTCCAACAGCACACACTCAGAGTAAAGCTTTAACTTATCCTCATTTCTTGCACGCCCCTTCCAAAACTTGCTCAAGTCATTGCCGCTTAGGGCTTAATTTGCACTGTCATGACAATCATCATGACACCAGGATTGTGGCTGCCACATGTGTGATGCCAAGTTGGGACCACCCCATCCCCAGCAAACCAATCCTGTCCCCACGCAGGCACCACAAAAGCCTTGACTGTGTGCCCCATCTAAGTGCCCAGCTATTGAAGGAGTTGAGGCTCAGTGCTTTGCTTTCCTTTGTGTTGATGAGAGAAGGTCTCTGCTTGTGCTCTGCTCTTCACCTGTATTCCTGGCTTTGCATGTGAGACAATCCTTAAGTCTGACATCAAGTTTATCTTCTCAGAGGTTTTCTGCTTGTGGTGCATCTTGGATCTTGCCCTGCAGCAACAGTTCAAATAATTTCCTTGCACTTGTATCCTTGGAACTCTTCAAAGAATTTACTTGCAACCTTGGAATGCTTCAACATTCTCCAGCCCTGCCTTAAGAGGCCTCGGTTAGTGATTAACAAGGGAAAGTTAGATTTGTTTTATTTGGATTGTGAAACTACTGTTGGATTCTTGAACTGCCCCTTGCACCTAGGTACTGGAACTGTGTTGCCTTCTAAGTTTAGCTGGAACTGCCTTGCCCTCTAATTTGTTTCTAACAACAGCCTCTTGGAACTTCATAGGATTGTTTATAAATCCTTAGTTATCCTCGTTTCTGTTCGGTTCCTCAAGTTGTGGAGTTTTAACAACTGTGTAGAGGACATTCGACCAGGACCAGTTTCCCGAGGATTCCCTGGGCTCTAGCAGGACAAAGATACTGTGCCATTGATATAAGGAGTGTTTACTCTAATGCACTTGTTGCTTAATTAATTCTTAGATGTTTTCTTCAGTCTCTGTAGAATGTTACCAAGAAAATGCTGCATGCAATAGCAATTGAGGTAAGAGCAGAGAGCAACAGTTCCGTTCAGATTAAAAGAACAAAGATACTTGTGAGACTGCAGAACACCTCAGCGAGCCTCCATTTAAGGTGACAAGCTGTGAAGCTACAATTAGGCCTGGGCGGAATTTTAATTATGCCGGAGTTATCGGAGTAATTTTGGTAATTCTGCGTTTCTCTTTGCTTTTACTCTTAACAATTGCAGGAATAATAGCAGGAATAATAATCAGTATCCGACCATTCTGCTACCAGGTGGCACTCATGAGAGCTCAGTGAGATTTGTCTTTGCCCATGTTTACAATAGATTTCTACACAGTGCTTTGCAAATCTTGCCGTTTGTCATTTTAGTCCATTTGTCTCCTACGAAAGTGGTATTTCACCAGAATATAAACGACAGAATATCGTGGGCCCAAAATATTGAGGTAAAAATACTGAAGAGCAAAATATCTTTATAAAGATAAGCTTCGGCTTACTATAGTTAACTAAACATAAATGTACATTAACATATACATCTCTTCAAGGTACATAGATGTGGAGTTAAGAATAGTAAATCTATATGGATTCACCTTCTCAACATTTTGGCACTCTCATGTTTTTTTGCCAGAATATTTTGGCCCGATGATATTTTGGTCCTTGACATTCTGTTTTACATACATGAATGTGTTTTGTTATTGTTTTATGACAAATTAGTACTGCATTTGCAATCAACAGCTACTTTGAATGCCAATGTTACACTAACGCTTTTGAATTCTCTGGAGTAGGACTGGAGCAATTGTTTTTTCTCACTACCCTCCCTTACTGATGATTTCTAAATCATGTAGGTCCTTGCTTCAGCAAACCTGGCCAAGGTCTTGTACTGCAGGTGAAGCTCTGCTTATTATCATGGTTCCTGGTCCCCACAGATTCGCAAACTCCTTCATATTTGCTGTCCAGACTTTCTTCTGCCTGAGCTCCGATCCAACCTTCTTTCCTGGTCTCAGGGTTTGTCTTCTTGTATCTTGTGACTTCTCTACTCTTTACCTCTCAAAGTTCTAGTGAAGCTTTCCCTCATGAGGTGGAGTTCAGACTTCCAGCACCTGGATAATTGCTTTTACCTGGTTTTCAACCTGTCCTTGTGCTCCTCCCGAGTGGCCAGCTGTCTTCACTTGAAGCTCAGTGCTCCGAGTTCTTTCTACTGAGACTCAGCATGAGCCCAGTCTGACTTGTTGCTTTGACTAAGGTCCTCTTCCTAATTGCTGTGTGCTTTGAACATTCATTGTTACTTTATTTCTCATTATTTTGATTTGCTAGTTCCTGCTGCAGTAGCATCTTTGTTCCTGTTCCTTGGTCTTTAAAGTTGTGTCTCCTGTCCTAGTTCCTGCTCTTTGATGCGGTACATTACTTTTCCCATTATTCTACAGTTCCTTCTTCTGTCTGTACATTTCATTTTACTGTTCTGATTTGTATTTCAGATTTATTTACTTGTACTTCAGCATTCCTTCTTCCTTTCACATATGTTCAACCCTTGATCCTCAAAGATACGTTTCCTGTGTCTATCTTGATTTCTCAATTATTTACGGTTGGTCTATTTGCTCTTTCTTTATTCCTGTCATGTTTCTTAAAATCCTCTCCTGTCTTTCCTGAGTCCTGGCTGTATTGCTCCTTTAGACCATTCCCTGTTTCTTAGAGCCCAGTCCTGACTTTCCTGTGCCATGTTTTTACTCCTGTTCCTCTTGCCCTGTTCCCTTTGTCCTCTCTTGTGATTGTGTTTGAAAACTGAGTTATTATTACCAGAGGAGCCTTGGTACCTCATTCACAGAGTCTAACCGTCCATAAGAACTTCTGGGTAAGCAGTGAGAATCTGTGAGAGAAACTGTGCCTTGCCTTATTGTTATCACATAGTAAACCAGTAATGCCACAATGAGAATGGTAATCTCATGCAAAAACCGGTAAACAGTTAAAGCAGATGTTGATCACACTATACAGTAAATATTCTATATAATATTTGCAAAGCTCTAATTCTCATGAAACTCTAATGTCCATTAAGCTTGGAACACACCTGAAATGGAAACGTAGAGAACAAAAGTCTGGATATGGAGACACAAAGTTAGCAAGCAGCTAATATTTGCAAACATTTTAAGGTGTAGTACTTGAATCTCGAACCAAAATTAGTGTATGACCATATCATAGTCAATATATAATCAGTGCCAAAATATCATGGTTAAAACTATCAAGGGGAAGAATATTGTTTTTATACCTTTTCTTAATAATATTGATGTTTAAAATATTGCACACTCAAAGATGGTGGTATGTTGGTGCTATATGTTTAGTTTACAATAAAAATTATTTTTAAATTTGTTTTAAATTATTGCTATTTAAAGGTTGATTAAAAAAAAAAAATTTGGGTTGTGGAGTTTAATGGGGGCTTTGGTGGGTCGTGTTTAGTTTTTAAAAAATATACTTTTATTATTTTTTTAAGTAGATTATTTACTTTATTATCGTTTTATTGATGTATTCACTCATTTCTTTTATAGATGAAATGAAAACATTTTACAATATTCTTTTAGGTTATTGGGTGTATTTGGCGATAGGGTAGGTATTGTTTAATTTTTATGACCTGCTACGGTAATATTTTAAAAATTATTTTGTTTTAAATACAGTTTATATAGTAATTATTGATTACAAAGTTTAACAATTTTAAGGAAATAGTTGTATTTATTTATTTGCTGGATAAATCATATAAAAACATAAAAAACATAATTAAGTAAACCTACCCTCGACCCCTCCTCAACTACAAATAAAATAATAACCACTTGAAACTTAAATGCACCGAAGATTCATCTAATGGCATTGTTAGAGAAATTGTACAGATAAAAAGATCCTTAGTACAACGATGTATTTTTCAAAAAAGTGCAAAGTGCTTCCTAAAAACCTTTAACCTGATCTACAAGACCTACTTAAAATTTTACAAATCATGATAAAAAGCTTTTTAATCTGTTACAAATATTTACTGAGGGAGGATTAAACATTAGGAATAACACCTTATCATATGTTGTACAAAAATGTTCTTTTCCATATCAGTACCAAATATTTAGATCTCAAAGATTCTAAGGGGGTCATGACAATGCTGGTCGGACCGACCGTCTGACCGTGGTCCTCGCGAGCCCTTTCCGACCGCCGAGGCCAGAAAGGTTCTCCCCACTGTATTGCAATGCAACTGCTGCTATTGCAGCAGTCGCAGCTACGGCAGAGCACATATCCACGAATATGTTGCTGCAAATGAGTACAAATCACACATTAAACATGTGAGTTGTACACACATGCATGACATATGTGGGGATATGCTTGTGCACCATGTACCCCATTGTTGGAGTGTGGCGGAATGTGCACAGTCCAGTCAATAGGGATGCATACAGCAGAAGGACTTACCTGGATTACAGCGCCCCCACAGGATCCGAGTCATCGGGGTTCAGATACCCAGGTGAAGGGAGGACCTGGAGAATGGGAATCACGGTGAAGACTACTGGAGAGATGCAGATTTGGGTAGCTATGCAACCCAAAAACCTTCGTTTCCGACAACTCGAGGCAGGTGGTCGGACCACCACAGTCGGGTCGTCGGAAACCCACATCGTAATCCGGACGGTGGTCAGAGATCCCTGTATTGCCCTATGGATGCTGTTTTTCTCTGACCATCATCTTGGCGGTCGGACAAAGGCTGTCGGAGTCAGCGGTTTTTCAGCGGTCGGTCGAAGTACACGATGCATGCATCGTAATCCGGTGGTCGGACTGATCGCTTCCAACGAGACCTCAGTCGTCCAATGGCCTCCGACAGGACCGCGGAAGCTGGTCCGACCTGCATCGTAATGAGGCCCTAAAAGTCTGGACATAAAAGCAGTACATGAGCTAAGTCTTGAATCATGACTGCGTGGCCCCTCAGTTCCATTAACCTAGACCCATGGATTTACACTTAAAGCGAATCTTAATTTGCTGTTAAATAAAATTGCACTGTACCATGAGTGTCAAGCGAACAATCCAATTAAGGTCAAGGAATTTTTTGACAGTGAGCCAAATCAGCTTGATTTTTTAAATTTTAAATTTTTTCCATTATTTATGTTTCGAGAAGAGAACAGCAATTGAGTTAGACTCAAAAATATCATCTTATGAAAGGTCCAATTGTGAAACCTAGTACCAATATAATTTAGTGAAAGTAAATGACTTTTTGAAATCATGCATACAAACTTCCCAAATTAGTTTTTCAATAACATCTTCCAGACTGCTGAAAAGCCTATATACATAGTGTAAAATTTGACCAAAAGTCCTATAATTAATACTATTCAATGCCAGCTCTAAACAAATCTAATGACGATTACCGACCCAGACCTAAATACAATTTCCAGAGTTTTGAATCAATGCCCGCATAATTTTTTAGGGCAGCTAATCAGTGAGCTTCTGCAGCATATAAAACTATTGATGTGATTTTTTATACATAAACTTTTAGTAATGATGTAAAGTCTCTACCTCCCACCGCATTAAAAAAAAATCTTTAAACCAAATCCAATTGCAGAGGCTTTTGAAATTTGCCCCTTAGCATATTTAGACCATGTAAGATTACTTGAGATAAGTGTCCCAAGATAATTATATACCTGCACTGTTTCCAATCTAGACCCCTCATAATTACATTTATGTCAAAACCTTAAACCTAAGTCCCCCATGACCATAATTTTTGTCTTTGCTTTATTCACACTTAGGTTATGGGAAGATGAGTAAACCGCTATAGCATCTAATTGTCTTTGGAGGCCAGCAGGTTTTAAAGACATCAAATTAAAGTCATCAGCATACATTAATCCCAAGATTGGTTTCCACCCTAATTTGGAGGGTGTGCGTTTAGTTGGTTAATACACTCAGAAAAGTCAGCCAAGTAAAGGAAAAATAGCAGGGGAGATAAAATACAGCCTTGTTTTAGACCATTTTGTACTAAGATCTTTGAAGTATATTCAGACCCGGAAGTAAAACTTTTAACCAATTATCGGGATATAAAGAAACTCAGTAATGGATCTGGAATGCCCCAATTGATTAAATGTTTTCTATTAAATGGGTCAGTCAACTTTATCGCAGGGGTTACTAAAATCGACAAAGACGACATAAAGTTTGACCTTTCTCAGCCGCACATAGTAGTCAGCCATCATTATTAGAGCTAAATATTATCTATTGTAGAACAACCCTCCATGAAGCCTCTCTGTTCTAATGGAAGAAGATATTTTATGTTTACCCATTCAGAAAGTCTATGTAGAAGGCATTTTGCAACAATTTTCCCTCCCAAAAGAGCAACTGGTCTGTAGCTTTTGGGCTTGCCTTCCATGACGATGGAATAGCTCTAGAGTTTAAGCAGTAATCATAGACTTTTTTTCAAATATATTGCCCAAAAGTTGAGGGATGATTTTAGTATGCCAACATTGATTTTATCCGGGACAACAGCCCGAGAATTTTTCAACTCTTTGATTACAGTTGCAGATTTCTTCCTTAGTTATGTCAACCCACACTATAGTAGTGGGAGATTTCAAATCTAGTGAAGGGAGCTGTTTTCCTGTGACAGGATAATATTGTTCTATATGTGTCAGCCAATGAAATTTATCCAGAGGAAATGTTTTTTTCATGTAGTTTTTGCCAAAACATTTGGAAATGATGAGCCAAAATGTACTGACATTTCTTAAAACAAGAGCCATTTGCAAAAACCACCATAATTTCGCAATTTGAGTCTCCTTTTATTGTTTTTTTGACAATTTCAATTGAGCAGACTCTTTCCCAGGGTAAATGCTAGTTTTAGTGGATGGGTGCAAAGGTTTGGCCAGTACTTTACAACTTTCTTGGACAAAATTTCCAAAGAAAGGAATATTACATTTTCCTAAAAAGGAGTGAACAAGGGATTGAATATCCAACCTAGAGGTCTCTTTTATGACTGGTCAATCACATAAATCCTATTTAATTGAGATCTTAAAATCAAATTACCATCAGAGCTAACTTTTAAAAGTTAATTTGTCAATCTAAGATCAATTACTAACTGACGATGGTCACTCCAAAGATTGTAATACTAAATAATAATTTGGAATCCAAATAATGTATGAAAGAATGATCTAATAAAGATTTGTAGGTTCCATACTGCCATGAAAAATTATCGAAAGGGTGGTCATTGAACTTGCCATTAATTAATGCAATGTTTAACTCCAAAGCACAGTCAAGTAATAAAAGGGCACACTTATCACTTCTTCTGTTTGGAAGTACTGGAAATGTGAAATCCCAAAGCGAATTAAGGTAAATAAAATTATGCTTCCGGTAAAGTGAAGAGGAGAATTTGTATTAAAATCCCCCACAACTAATAGCATGGCCTTAGAGAAAAGATTTTCTGTGTTTGAGATGGATTTTTGAATGACTAGCAGTTCGTTCTTAAAGTCACAAGAAAGTGAAAAGTAAATATTACAAATAAGATATTCCACTAAGTCACCACGAGTATCTAGAACAGAAAAGTATATCATAATTGCAAAATATCGGGCATAAATTAATCTAGTAGATTGCCATCCCAGTGGTGATTTTTAAAACAAAATACATAGACCCTCCGCCCCCTCCTCCCCCCCCAGCATGACCTTTTGGTGAGGTGATAACCACATAAGAATCAAGAAGAGAGATCAAATTTGGAAAAGTGAACAGATTCTTCAGGCCCACAATAATGCAACTACAGAGTGACCAAGTGACAACATCAGGCTAAATTCAAAACGTTAGGTAGCCAGGACCAAGGAGCCTCGGCTCCTATACATCTGCAGGAACCAATCCAGAACTTTTCATCGATCTTTCGAAGGCCATATTGGTGAAAAAGCATTATATTTTCAGCCTCCTGTTTAATATGTAATGGTAAAACATAATGCACCATAGGTCTTTTATCAGTATTTTTTGCTGCGTACGATGGATTGTAATAATCTACGGCTAAATCAATCCTCATTTATAGACAGATTCCCCATATTTTAAAATTTGCTCCACAACTGTGTTTAAAAAGAAGAATACGATAGATTCACAATGAACCTGTCCATTTATACACCTAGAAGAAATGCTGACCTAGTCTATATCACTTGAAGAGATGAGTCTGAGTTCATTAATGTTGTAGAACAGTTGCAAAATATTATGCTTGTTCAGGACATAATCACCCTCAAATGAAAGGAAAAGATCTGAGAAAATAATAAATGGCTTATAGAAATGTTCTGCTTTATGATTCACACTAATTGCTCTGACTGTAAATTTACCCATGTTTATTTGTTCCCGGAAAGAAGATGGCAAAAAGGCATGACAGCCGGATTCAGAGTTTGATGATTTCCATGATGATTTATGTTGGAACAAGAGGAGGAAGAAATCTGGACAAATGGTGATGACACCCTTTCCATCTCGCATCTTGATTCACCAGATTATCCTGACTAATTGCCAGTGGATTAGTTTCTATGTTTGCACTGACTGCAACTTCTTGTGTATTTTTCTGAAATTTAAGTTGCTTTGATGGTTTCTTTTTGCACCTCCAAAGTTTAGTATGTCTCTTCATGTTGCAACCAATATGTTTGGTTTTATCCTTGGGCCGTCTAGGACTCCTACCTTTACTCTCTTTACTTCCTACAGAGTTGGACAACAGAGAAATATTATTCGATGTTTCAATTACTTCTGGACTCTTGTTAGATTTTAAGGTGAACACTGGCTCATTTGAAAAGATGAATACATTCTTCTGCTGTGCCTGATTGCTAGGCGAGTAATCCCTTACATTTACTCTTATCAGAAAATTGACCACAGTGAACACAATAGCCATTTTTGTCTTCAGACTTTACTCCTGGTGTAATGATGAGCTCAGCTGGGTTGACATTCTGAGTTTTATGACCACCTTCTGAAGTTAAGGCCTGTAATACAAGGGAAAGAGTAGACAATGCTTGCTCCTGGACCATAAGTTGTTTATTATTTAACATCAAAATTGAAGATGGAACAGAATCCATTGCAGTCGTCATGGCATAAATTGAGCCTTCCGGCAAATGGGGTTGAGAAGAATCTTCCCCCTCCCATGGCATGTGTGAAAAAGAGGCTCTACATTCCATTATAGAGGCATACTTTAATAAAAGTTGATCCGCAGAGGTTGAGACATGATGAGCAAAGGAAGCAGGCTCATTGACTAAGCAGCTAGCTCATGAGACTTCTAAAGACTGAGAGACATTAAAAAGAGGCAGTGAGCCTGCATGGTAAGCCTAACTATGGTTTTTGGCAGGAGTTTCATGTTCATGTTTATAATTTCACTTTCTGGAGATTAAGGGCCAGATGTACGACCCGTTTTTGCATGCGCAAACGGGTTTGCGAACCCGTTTGCGCATGCAAAAACATCATGGGCCATGTACAAAGCTTAGTTAGCGAGTCGCAATTTATTTGCGACTCGCTAAATAGGTTTTGCGACTTCGCTATTTGGAAGGGCGTTCCCTTCCAAATAGCGAGTCTCAAAACCATGTACTAATGTTTTGCAACCGCAATTGCGGTCGCAAAACACTCGCAATTACCACCTACTTCTAGTAGGTGGTAATGCATCGCAAATGGGAAGGGGTCCCCAGGGGACCCCTTCCCCTTGCAAATGCATGCGAAAATATTTTTAAGGGCAGGCAGTGGTCCCAAGGACCATTGCCTGCCCTTAAAAAATTAAACGAAAACGTTTCATTATTTTTTTAAATGCATCCCGTTTTTCTTTAAGGAAAACGGGATGCATTTAAAAAACAAAAGCTACTTTATTTAAAAGCAGTCCCAGACATGGTGGTCTGCTGAGCCCAGCAGGCCATCATCCCTGGGAGGGCCTGTCATTCCCAATGGGCTCGCAAATTGCGAGAGGCTTATTAATTTTAATGAGCCTTGCAATTTGCTACCCCATTGGGAATCGCAAACAGTGTTAAACACACTGTTGTACATTTTATTTTGCTCCTCGCAATTTGCTCCTCGCAATTAGTCGCAAATTGGCGAGGCGCAAAATAAAATAGTCGTACATCTGGCCCTAAGAGTTTAGACAATGAACAAGCCCCTGATCCAGGTCTAAATCCTGGTCATGACCTAGAGTTTGAGCGGAGGGGAGCACACTACTCTTTAAGGACCTACTCAAGCCTACTGGGGATTTTGTCTTATTCAGGGGAGTAAAATAATCCTGAACGTATTAGTTCTTCTTCCTTGGAGAGAGAGATTCCTTATTTAGCTGCTGAGGATTGGACCTTGACCCACCAGGAGCTCCTGGAATACCTGCATTTTCCATAGTCAAAGGGTTTCTACTCCAGAGCTCCTTCGTTAATAAATTCATCATAGATATTTATAGATTGCTCAAATCGAAGAAGACAATAAGCAGGCTGCTTACCTGGATAACAAGCCTCGCACCAAAACCAAGCCGAGCCAAACAAAGTAAAAAAAGAGTGGCTGACTTTTACTCAGTCCCCTTTTTCCAAATGAGTGTGTGCCGCTCAGATCCAAATGATGATCCATAATGACGCGAATAAAGCGGCACGAAATCACAGACTGCACAACTCACAGCTCACAGATGCTCAAGAGAAAAAGATATGACTTACTTCCTTCCTCCTTAAAGAAAAGGCTCTGCTGCCTCTACCTCCACCTCAAATGCCAGAAAGGAACTCTACAAGAGTCAAACTGACCGGCTACAGAATGGTAACTGGACGTTCTCTCACACTCCAAAGTTACTGCTCCCAACAATTGCTTGCACCAGTGCCACCAACTTACCCACTTAGCCACTAGTCCAATAGCAGCCCCCACACAGCCCTCCTGACCATGCTTGCTGCCAAACTGCCATTCAGCACATCCTGCCTCCCCCAGCTCCCTAAGCGAGGAGAACACAGAAGCAGTGAGCCAGCCAAATGGACACAAGGAGGGCGAGATAAAAAAAAGAAGGGGGAAATCCTCCTTCATCTGCAGTGACCAAAGGGACCAGAGCTGCAGCCGCACCAGCAGCCGCCTCCACAAAATAGAGCCAGTGAACAAACCAATGAACAGGCTCCGAGCAGGCAGTAAGATCCAACTCAGCACCAACAGAGCAGCGACGTCGTCCTTGCATTCTCCAAGGCAAGGCAAGGCACTCCTCTAGCAGGCAGGTGGGCATGAGCATGGCAGCGCGGTCACAATCGCGTCACACCAGAGGTAGGAGTCAGCTCCAGGCACATATGCACTCTTCAAATCCAGGTGCCAAGAATATCTTGTTTATTTTATTAATTTGAAAGAAAATGGGTTTTTAATTTTTTGTAAGCACAAGTTGGGTACTTTATTTTTATTAGAAATATATATTTAGGTTAATTTTGCGGATGCTAGTTATATAAATTTTTTATTTTAGCTTTCAGCATTTTAATTTTAATAAAATATTAACTTCAGTGTTTAAATACATATTTAAATTTAGAGGGAAATGGTCATCTAATTGTTAAAAAGTATTTTGGGGTTTATTTAACACATTTGACCAATGATTGCTTTTTAATATGCATTTTATATTTTAAAAGTGGAAACATAAAAATAAATATTTCAAACTACATGTTCTTACAAAAAATATATACACCATACAGAATATGCAGCAATGCCCCCAGACACTGTGCATCAATTGGTCACGGTGAAACTGGTTTTGGGTTGCTTGTGTTCTTGTTCAGGGAAGACCTGGCCTGGCAGTTCGGGTTGGACTGTTCCATATGGCTGGGTCCAAAATGAGGTGGAACTGTGTGCAAAATAACGAAGGACTGGGATGCATCCCGGGTAATTTCCAGTAGCTGAGATTAGTTCGAACATTCGATCCTTCGCTTTTTGTATATTTAAATTGGCCATACATATGCATCAATCGACCCAGACAGTATATTGATCACAGGTTTCAGGCTGCACATCATGTAGTAGTTCCAGAATTCATATGCATCAATTTACCCAGGCAGTTTATGCACCAGTGGTCCCTGGAGCAAATGTCTCAATGGCCCCAGGATGTCCAAGCATCAATTGTACCAACCAGTGCTCACACAAATAGCCCCACACAGTATAAACCTCATTGATCTGATACAGTACAAACATCATTGTACTAAGTCTATTTATGCATAAGTGCTTCAGGAACTATAGGAATCCGTTATTGACAGAAAATTAGGCATCAGTGACTCCATACAGTAGGGGTCCGGGAAGAAGGTGCAGTCATTCTTGAAGGCACTGGACCCCATTGGATGTTTCTTACATGTGGGCCCAAGGGATCTCCATTGAATAATGCCATACATTATGCTGGGTTTTCGTCTCCTTGGTTACGTTATTGAAAGCATGCAACGTAGAGTAGTGAGGTCAGGCTGGATGTGTCAATCTTAAAATGTTTCATTTTAGCAGCTATGCATAATCATTCAATGTTATCTCCATGTGCATATGCACCAGTGTGCAGAGAAGCACTTAGAATACATGCTGTAATGAATCAGGTTTTAGCTGTTTCAAAAATGTAGAGGTTCAAACCAAGATGGTGCAAGTCAGATGTTTGCATGTGTAAGAAGGTACTGCTTGCTGGTGGGATGGCCACTCTTGCAAATCATTTCATATTTAATAGAGATTAAGTTCATTTTCGTGCAGGCCTTGGTTTGTGAAACAGTCTTTGGACATGAGAGTGTCTTGTGCCATTAATATTGCTGTAAATAAGACATCCACGAGAGAGTGAGTGTGAAAGGCTGTATGCCTGGGAGACGGCGTGTGAGCGAGTGTGACCATGTCCGTGATGGTGAGCTGGAGAGGCGGAGTTTGACTAAACAAGACAGAAACATCAATGCAAAGCACAGAAAGCCGTTCATGACACTGTCTACCTAAGACTATTGCCAACAAGCATCCTAGGACCGGTTTTGCTTTCTCACCCTACAAAAGCAGGTATGCCCAGACGTGTGTCCTGGGCTCACTGTGCCACTGGAATCAAGCTATCCTGGCTGAAGAGGGGTGAAACCCCGAAACCGGTCCTAGGATGCTTGTCTCCGGGCCAGGGAGGACCTGGCTTGGCAGTTCGGGCTGGACTGTTCCCATGAGGCACAGGGTCAAGACTGATTTGCATATGGCCAGGTCTAAACTGGGGTGGCATGGTGAGCAAAAGAATGATGGATTTAACCCAGATCTCTTGACTGGGGGTGAATGTTTTGATTTGTTCTGCATTCCGTCCATCAATTGTGTGTCTTTGCTTTCTCGCCCTAAGTGCGCCAGGTATGCCCAGACGTGGCTCCTGGGCTCACTGTGCCACTGGAATCAAGCTATCCTGGCTGAAGAGGGGTGAAACCCCGAAACCGGTCCTAGGATGCTTGTTTCCGGTCCAGGGAGGACCTGGCTTGGCAGTTCGGGCTGGACTGTTCCCATGAGGCACAGGGTCAAGACTGATTTGCATATGGCCAGGTCTAAACTGGGGTGGCATGGTGAGCAAAAGAATGATGGATTTAACCCAGATCTCTTGACTGGGGGTGAATGTTTTGATTTGTTCTGCATTCCGTCCATCAATTGTGTGTCTTTTGCCCCTGTCTAATGCACACCATGCCAATTCGGAGACCACTGACCATGCAATAGTTGTCCTTCAAATGAAATGGCTTGTTGCAACATTTAAAGTGGTAAAATCATTGTGTTTTGTGTTTTTTTTTTTTTATTAGTGGTGTCTGTATATACCAGGCTTCTCCAACGAGTAGCTCATGAGCTACTGGTAGCTCTTCAGCTACCGGTGAGTAGCTCTTCTGTGTGCAGTCAACCCTTTAATAGAAGTATACTAAGTACTAAAATTTAGTGTATTTAAGACATATGTAATTTCACAACTCATAAGCAACGTTTGGAGAAACAGGTGAATTTTCAAAATAAATTAAAAGCTGATATTTGAGTGATAAATCTTGTGGCTTTGGCAAGACTTATAGATCATGTATTACCTGGGAGCCAGGGGTATTGGAGCCATAGCTAATATGTATTACTCAATTAGAGGCCAGGCATTCAACATTAATAGGTCCTTATTTATTTACATTTCTGCTGGCAACCCCGCCTGCCAGCACAGAGATTATCACAGCTGATAATGTTGTATATGGTAGCCAGTAATGTAATCTTGTATGACGTGGTCACTATTGCAACCAGTAGCGGCTGGTGTGCAGTCGGAATGGTGGCGTGGGGGACGGAGGGGCAAAGAAAACAGTAAAAAAGTTTTTTAAAGTGTTAAAAAAAAGAACGCACCTGCCACTTTGTGCCCGCCAAAACGCCGCTCTTCTGCTTCTTCCTCGCTGCAGGCAGAGGCTCCCAGCCTCCCCTGCAGCAGGAGCAGCTGGTACCGAGGAAAATAGGTGAGGCGGGAGAGTGGGAGGGGGATGGGGGAGCTTCCATGGAGATAAACACCAGAAAAACAATAAAACAATAAAACAAAACTTACCTGCGACCCTGCTTCCCTCCAGTATCGCATTGCGGTCTTGTTCTCCTCTTCACTGCAGGCAGGCACAGGCTCCCAGCCTGCCCTGCGGCCAATCCTGAAGCTGCTCTCATGCGAGAGCAGCTTCAGGAATGGCCTGAGCACCGAGGATTTGCACTCCAGGACATACTGGGATTCTGTGCCTGCTCTCTCTCCAACCCAGCAATGCAGCTGGGTTGGAGAGAGCTTCACTGCGCATGTGAGTTTGGCCAGCCTGGGACGGCTGGCCAAACCCACATGCCCAGTGAAGGCAGTGCCCAGCAGTCCCCACCCAGCTTGTCACCACCCTGGCCCCGCCACTGAGCCTCGGCACAAGGAAAAATAAAACGATAATAAAACGGGTTTTGAACCCATTTTATTATCGTTCTATTTTTCAAATTTTTTAAAGTGCTGGCGGGGGGGGGGGGTGATGCTCCTCTGCCACAACGGAGGAGCCGCCACTATAGGTGTGGTACCAGAATATTATTTTCAGAATATCTCTGGCCTAACTATTGTGTCATAAGTATAATTTCCAAAGTATCAAAATTCATATTAGAAACGCTACACCTAAGGGAACAATATTTTTGTAAATTATATTTGGGGAAAATATTTATGTCAGACAATATTTGTGTATACAACAATATTCTGACTGTGAGAAATTGGGTTGTTGGTTGAGGAGGTTAAGAAAGACCCTATTCAAGCACAGCCACAATCCTTGTCAGGGTACACCATAAAAAGTCACTAAAGTAACCTGAGCTTAATCTTCTGGTAGCTTGGCACAAAAGTAATCAGGCTTAACTGAGCAGCAATGTGTGAAGTATTTATGTAGCATAAGAACCATAATAAAGTGAAAACAAAATACAAGAAAAATTCAACTCCAATTCAGAAAAATAGAGTAAACTTTAATAATTTTTTTGACACCAAAACAACAAAAATCCAATTAGTAGATCAGGAAATATGCAGTTTTAAAGATTCCAGGTGAGTATAGCACCTAAAAGCATAAAGCGGAACTCGTGGTTATATGGCCATGCAAGACTGGGTTAAAATCACATCTTCAGGCCGACTGTGATGGAGCGTGGACCAGATACAGCGATCGGGTTAAATGAAAAGGGTACTTTTTAAAAGTCTGGTGTGAAGAGTCTAGACACGAGGAGCAGGGAAAGCGCTGCGGATGGTCATTGCTGTAGTACAAAAAACAGTCCAGGCATCGTGGATGGTTGACGCTGTAACATGAAGATCCTGTCGGGTGTCACAGATGGTCGTTGCTGGAGATTGGCATTAGCGGTCACCGCGGTCTGTTAATGCAGGAGCGCAAAGTGAAGATCTCGCTTTGCCGGTTGTTGCTGGTGGTGGCTATAACGCGAAGAGTCGAGACAACTGGAGCTTCACGTTGGCGGTCAGAGATGGTGGCAAGATCTTGCTGCAAACTGGCCCATTTGCGGTCGTGAATAGCCCAAAACTAAGGATTTCTCCTTTGCTTCATGGAGGAGTTCAACTGATGCTACACCAAGGGTCCAAGACATGAGGGTCAACTCTTGGAGATGAGGACCTCACTCCAGCAGAGGCCAGCAGGGCTCAGGCAGGTCCAGTTTCAGGTCCAGGCAGATCCAGTGCAGCAGGTCAACTGGGCAGTTGCAGAGAGGCTTCTGGAGCTAGTTGTGCCCCTGTAACTCAGAACAAGAGGTCAGTCAGCTAACCCTTGGAGTAACTCCAGTCTGGGATGAAGGGTGCAGGTCCAGTCTTCCTTCTCAGCAGGCAGGGCAGGCCTAAAGCAGCAGGGCAGCAGGGTGTCCTTCTTCTGTAGTATTCACAGGTCCAGGAGTGTACTGAGGAGTGGGTCCGAGGGTCTCCTTTTTATACATGGTGCCCACTTTGAAATGGAAGAAGCTACTGGAGTTTCTCTCTCCAGAGGTGCCTGGAACTTCCTACCTGCTTGCCATAGTTCAAGTCTTTCTGGGGGCACAATAAGCTAGTGTGAAGTCCTCTGTGTGTAAGCTGGCCCAGTGCTTTTGCAGTGCAAGTGCAGTAGGGTGACAGCTCTTCCCCCCCATTAAACCAGAATGGCCCATTCTGCCAACACCCAGACCCTCTATTGTGACGCTGTCGTGGCGGAATACATACAGGCCAAATACCAACTACACCTAGTCCTGTGACCCAGGAACAGGCTGCAGGTACCAAATGATTAGGATAAGAAAATGGCAACTTTATAAAAGTCAATAGGCAGCGTCTCCTGCGTCAGCCTTTGTACCTCGACTTCTGTCTTGGTAGAGTTTCCCGCACTAGTCTAAGATGGCACTCGTTTTTTTACACTCATTATCGTAGACCTTTGGTCCTTCATTGCTTTCTCCAACACACACGTTAAAACACTCAACACGCCGGACGCTTGTAACACTCTCTACTGAAGACGCGACCTCACCTAACGTCATCCATGTAGGTTTTTTTTCCTGCACGTTGTGAATCTTTTCAATATCTATGCCTAAACTATACAAATGTTTTCTAACTTAGCTTACCACACATGCATGCACGCATGAGATTGGCGTCTTTAACTTATGGTATTCTAACATTTGCGCGTCACTGCACACTTCGCAGCTTGCTTATGGCTCTTTGAAACTTGCATTTCTACAAGCTTCTACTAACATCGTACTTTAGCTTTTCAAATTTTGCATGCTTAATCACATCGCGTGTAGTGATTACCGCTCCTGCGGTCTGACCTTTCAGTCAGTTTCCGTATTAACAGCACCGCATGTTCATCTTTCAACGCGTGAATACGCCACAAACAACACGTCGTGTTATTTTCACTATGGCTTTTGACTTATTTGCTCATTTAATCTTTTCTCGTACACTTATCACCACCCTGCGGTCTGATCCCTCAGTTTTTTTTTATATCAACAGCACCGCAAGCTGAATACACAATGCGCTAGCATGTCATCAACAGCACATGTCGTTGTAATTAATATCACTGATCTACACGGTCACTTCGTAAGTTTTTTTCGTTTAAGCACCTGGAGTTTTGTCTTCTTGGTTTATGGTTTCTTTCATACGTTGAGCACCTGGGTTGAAGGTGAATGGCTATTACTGGTTTGTTTGGCGTCCTCAAAAATATCTCTGCTCATTTCACATTATATATACTTTCCCCTGACGAAGGGCTGCCATTGCCCGAAATGCATCGGGAGACACGTCTGAATTACATGATGGTTTAATGCATCTTTTGATTAACTATTCTCGATATGGAGTTATAATATCGAAAGAATAAACATTTTAACAAGCTGCAAATCTACTTTATTTCATTTATTACAGCATCTATCAAGATCCATAGATCCTGCTTTTTGCAGGCCCCAGGCTGTGCTCAGGGGGACGTCACCTATGCAGGAGACGCTACCTATTGACTATCTAGTTTACACTCTGATCAGAGAGTGATACTCCTGAAGCACGCTACAATCTCACATCTGCAGATCACCATTGTAGTGCATGTTCTTACAATTGATTAACTTTATAAAAGTGCCATTTTCAGAATTGTGACTTAAAATCTGACTTTCCCATTAAAGAGAGTTTTAAATTACAATTGCTCAGACACCAAACATGACTTGCCTACCTGCTCCCATGCAAAAGCTATCGCTTATTAAATGTAATAAGGTAAGCAAATATTATTTTATGGGAGAGGTAGTCCTCAGAGTAATAAAATACGAATGTAGGTGTTTTTCACTACCAGAACATGTAAAACTTAAATGTGCATGTCCAACTTTTTTATTGCATCACACCCTGTCTGTCCTATGGGCTGTTTAGGGCCTTCACTAGAGAGGACTTTTATGTATTTAAAAGGAAGCCTTAGGCCTGACAAAAGCTTTATTTTGACAGGTCGAAATGGCAGTTTAAAACTGCACACAGGCGTAATGGCAAGAATGAGACAGGTTTAAGGGGCTACTTAAGTGGATGGCACAATAATTGCTGCAGGCTCACAAGTAGCATTTAATTTACAGGCCCTCTGTATCTGTAGTACCACTTTACTAGGGACTTATAAGTAAACTAAATAGACCATTTGGGTGTAAGCCAATTTTACCATGTTTAAAGGGGAGAGTTTGAGCACGTTAGCACTGGTTAGCAGTAGTTAAGTGAGCAGAGTCCTAAGCAAATAAAAACGGGTTCGGAAAACAGTAGGAGTGAAGGCAAATAATTTGGGGGTGACCCTGCAGAGAGGGCCAAGTCCAACACTGACATCGGAAGATCAGTAAAACACAGCACTACAAACCTGTTTACTCAAGAGCCCAGGTCTCCTTGTTCCAAAAGAGTCAAATGAGTGACTAATACATGCCTCCTTCTGCCTATGAGCTGCTTCGCCCAAGTAGTAACAGTTAGACATAATTTTAATCACAGCAAATGGATATATTCCTTTAGCAAGAGACATAAAATGGTCCTCTTATAAAACAAGGCCTGCATTATATCCAGATTGTTAAGCAGTAGTAAGAAATAGCACATGATCTCCACCGGGCCTTTAGCCAATGATTCTCAGATTTTACATTTTGCCTACACAGTTTTAGGTGACATTCGATGCTGACTTCCTCCTTCGCTAAAACTTCTACTATGAATATAGATGTTGTCATGATGGCGCCAGGTGGAACCAAAGCAGTGTGTGCAGCCGAAGAGTAGCTTTTATGCAAAATGTAAACACAAATAATATTCAGTTCACAGAAGGTTTCAGTTCACAGCATAACTGTAGGAAAAAGAACTAGATCTGAACAAAAAAAACAAAAGGGCACAGATACTATTTCCTCACAGCCACAGCTCCCGACTTTGGAGCTTGGAAACCAGGTTCGAGTCTCGGCTCAACATCCTTTGATCCTGGGCAAATTACTTAATCGCCCCGTGCCTACCAAAAAATGAATGTATCCTTGTATAATGTAACTGGTGCTCGTGTAAAGTGCTCCAATACCTTCGGGTCGAGTTTGCACTATATAAAACTACAGCAAAAAAAAAAGAAGGCCAGGCCAACATCTTTATGGAGCTTTTGGCGCCATTCCTTTGTAAATAAAAGCCAGGGCATCTCTTTCAGTGGCCCTTGTCCCTCAGGAGAGCATGTTAACCTCCCTTTGTGCTGTCTGAGTGCTGGTGCTTCTGTGACAGACCCAGTGGCGGCTGGTGAATTCTAAAGGTGGTGAGGCAAAGACCAACCACACAAGCTAGACCCAATCTCAGAGGGCTCAAATTTGTAATAAGTGAAATTTATCACACACTTTAAATTCCCTACCCAGGTGTACACTTTACAACAAGTGTGTTAAATATCACCTCCAGCAGGCACTCTTAATCGAGGCATAATGTAGCCCCACTATTATATAAACATGTGGCAGGCAGGTGGATGCATCACACTAAGCAATGCCTCATTTTATGTTCAGCCCTCGTGTTCAGGATCTAATTTGTTTGAAATCCAAGTGAGTGTTCTCTGGAACTTCATGAGCTATTTTATACACAGCTTTTCTTTATTTACTATTTTGAAAATAAGCGTGACCCTGTATTATGTGGTTGGCTGAAATGTTTGTCCAATTACAAAAGTCCCATCAAAACATTTACCACCGAGCAGTGCATTAAGTATGTTGCGTCGACAAATAAATCTTCCCTGGGAGGGTGACCAGTTGGACTAGAACTATGCGTCATTCACATCAACACTTGTATCCACACTCACCTCCACTGTGGGAAAAAGAGACTGCCATTCTGTTGCTCCGATACAGTTTGCAAGTACTAGAAGAGCAAGTAGTCTGAACCCCTTTATGATAGTGACAGGCATTAAGAGAAATTCCCATGGCTTTCAGCTCCAACGATAGTGTTCTCAATCGTATCCTGCAGTATGCGCCGTAAAAACTTGTACGTTGCATGAAAAGCACAGCCAGAGAAACACATGCTTGGAGGAAATGAGCGGCACCACCCACACCTAGGGGCGTGGCGCCCTTAGTGGCATCTCGGGCGGGAGCCGGTATTGTTTCTGTCCTTTCCAGTAGGTGGGACATGATGGGGGGCCGGAAGTGAAGAGTGTTGTGGGTGGCCACCATTCAACGTCATCAAAGGGGGCAGGCAGGTGGTCGTTTTCCGCCCCTCGACAAGGATAAAAGCCGCGCGGAGAGGGAAGGAAACCCTCTTTGTCCTTTCCAGCAGCTCCGGAGGCGGCAGACCAGCAACAAGTTACAACGAGTGGTATCAGCGTCCTCGTTCAACCACGTGGTGCCAAAGTAATCGAGTGGGTTTCTCGGTAGGCGGTGTACGAAGCGCTATCGGTGGGAAAAGGATGCAAGTAGGCTGGTTCGTGGCTCAGGAGAAAAGGAGAGGGCCTCACAGCGTAGTCAGGTATTTGGGAGGGATCTTTAAAAATATTTTCAAGGTTTTGTATAGCGGGTTCTGTGATACGGGGTCATGGCTAAGGTTTGGTGTTGCATAACACAACGGATACGACCGCCCGTAATGTATTTAGGGCTCGAGTAAAGGGCTCAGGATACCTCAACATGCTTTAGCAACTAGTGTCTGACCAGGTGCATGGTGCTAAGGGCCAGCGCGGCATATGAGGGATAGGGGAACCAGGTGCGAGTACCAACATGGGTACAAAGGGTGCAAGGTAAATGGAGGAGCGCGAAGGAAGGCACTACTAGGAGCGTAGCCTTGAATGCTTTATACAAACACTTACTGTGCAACCTTTTCTCCTCGTCATATGTCGGCGCGTCGAGGCTTGGTGGAACAGAAAGAGCCTGCCGGAGACACAGGAAGGCCAGGAGGTTGCGTTTCCTCACCCTCATCAAATACACGGCGGCACATCAGAAGGGTCGACCAGCCTGCAGCAGCGGCATGATGCAGATGGTGTCGAAATCCCGCCGAGAACTTCGGAATCATGGTTAGTATGCAGATTGGTTGTAGTTTAGCAGGAGGCAGATGGGGCTGAATCACGCTAGGCGGTACACACTCCCTTACGGAGAGGAGACCCTGTTCTACAATTTTCATTGATTTTCGCCAAGGGGGGGGGGGTGGCTTCATGGTTAGGGCGGCCGACTTTGTAGCTGGGGATCCAGGTTCGGGTCTTGGGGCCTGCTCAAACATTCTGTGATTCTCCCCGTGCCAATTGAATGTGTAATGTGGCATGTTTTTTCGTCGTATCACGGAGCATCATTAATGAAACGGGCCCGTTGATTGTCGGATGTTAGTGTGATGTTGTTTCTTTTTCAAACTTTAAAGACAATGAGTCCGCGAACTGTGAGTCTTAGGCAGAAGTCATTCCTTAAGCTCTCAATGCCAGTATTTTGTCTTTAACATCTTGGGTTGGAAAGGGGTTTTTCTGGCTCTAAAAAATAGAATGGTTTTTAAGCATAGTATAGGTCTGGCAGGCCTCCAGTTTACTCAGTTTCTTTGCCTCGATGGTAGCACCCTTTGTTGTTTTATTACCTGAAACACTAGGAGCAGATGTAAGTTGGGATCCCTGGGCTACATTAGGCCTGCTGTTTTGAGGCAGTTGCCCGGATCCGGTGCTTTACGGGTGTGATGTGATTGTAGCCGTGGGGGGCCAGCTGCTACAGGTATTGTCCAATGGTTGTGTGTTGCCCTCACAATGATTGCTAGGGTGTGTACGAATCCCAGAAGGCGGGGTTAATGTGCCTGTAGAGCTCCTTATCATCGGCAGCATGCCTCGGGAAAACCCTTGGGCACAGGCTCGAATCCAGAGGGGTGATCGCAAAGGCGGGAATGTAATTGATGCATTTTAAAGTGTCCCCCAATAGCCTGACACACTAGGTAAAAAAAAAAAAAATTCGGTATGGTTGGTACCAATGAAACCTTTTACCAAAACGGTAAGATCTTGGAGGTAGATGCATCGCCAAGTTTACAGCGGCCTACCTAGGGCAATGAGCGGAGATGATGAGCTTTTGAAGGTGAAATCATGAGTTCGCTTCCCCGCTTAGTCAAATGGTGTGATCAGGTCTATCTTCGCCTTAGAGGCAGTGCTTAGGGTAACGGCAAAGAATTGGCAGATGGGAGCCGAGGGACGAGGGTCACGTACCGACGTCGGCTCGAAATCCTGCGATTGTAGGCAAAGCCAGTAGGGGGGCACACTGGCATGTAATCTCTCCGTGCCTGTAAAATTGCATGAGTCCTTGTATAAAGTAACAGGTGCTCATGTAAAGCGACAACCAATAGCACTTGGCCCTTGTTCAAGTGAGAAGTGAATGTTCAACAAACAGACTTATTAGTGAAGATTTATCAGAGTATATTGCATGCCTGGAGCTAGTTAGGCACAAATTCATGATCTGCCCCTTTCCTCATTCTGTTTTACTGGGCCTTCGGCCGACAGGGCGTCCCCCTGCTATTCGGCAGGGGTTTATGGCCATGCTACATCGCCAGTCTTAGGAGGAGTTTAACAACGCTCTCGACACAAGATGACACAGTTAAGAAAGGTGTAGGAGAGTAGGATCTGCCTCTTATGTTGCCCCCACTTTTTTTCTGATGTTAGCACTGGTTTCTGGCTATAGTCTGGCTGGGTCCCTGCCAATCAGGGCCCCAGCCTCTCTGTTCTCTCTAAACGACATGGAGTGCACTCTAGGTGCACTAGTGATTGGATACTGTGGTGCCTTATGAGTCCCTAGTATATGGTACCTTAGGTGCCAAGGGCATAGGTACTTCACAGGCCTACCAGGGGCTGCAGCATATATTATGCCACCCCTGGGAAGCAGTCTAAATCGGACACCACAGGCCTGCTACTGCAGCCTGGGTGAGGTGGTGTTAGCACCCCTCACTGAGATATAGGTTTCCTATATCTCTCCTGCACACACATATAAACCTATCAGTCACCCCTAAGGCAGGCCCTATCAATCCTGAGGGCAGGGTGCTTGGCTTCTATGTGAGGGGGTGCCTCTGCATGAGCAGGGCCACTCTGCAGTTCTCAGAGTCCATTCTCTGGTGCTGTTTGTGGATGCGGTTAAACCATATACTATTTAAGTGCATTATATCCTCGCGGTAAATGCTAACTTTGGAATGGCTGCATCAAAACATGTCGTGTTTGGTGTCAAACATCTTGGAATACTACCCCCCGCCAATCTTGGCGGCGGGGGTAGCATTCCACCCTTCTAGAGGGATAAGACATGTACCTGCTGTGGAAACGCGGTAGAATCCTAAAGAGCCCTGGCATCACAAAATGGATGCCACCAGTCACAGACACTGGGCTGCCCTCCTGCTGATGACCGAAACTCACAGTGGAGGAAGCCCAACAATAGGCATCCTGTCACAGGGAGGTGTAACCACCTTCCAGACAGGGTTTAGTGTATTGGGGCTGGGTGGGTGCACTCTTAGAGTGCTTTGAAGTCCTGCACTGGGGGAGCAGAAGGCTCCTCTGTGCATATGCCAGTTCAAACCAGCTCAGGGGCTACCTGCCCCTGCTCTGGCGCGAAACTGGACAAAGGGAAGTGGGTGTAGCCACCCCCTCCCTTGACCCTCCCATAGGTGGGGTCATAGAGCTAGTCCATCCCCTCTTTTTAGTATAAGAGGGGGAACCTTGCCATTGCAAAGCAGATAACCCCTGGACGACGCTCTACAGAAGAATCCTGGCCCTTCGACGTTCCACTACCTTTGGAAGACAGAAGAATCTCCCTTGGAGTCAAGGAGTGACTCCCCTGCTTGGCAGGCACCAAAAACGACAACGACGGTCGCAAACTACGCTGCTCCCGCCGGAGTCCGAAGTCCCTGCAGCCCAAGAAGTGGATTTCCTGACCTCTCCCAGGCCATCGTGAGTCCCCAGCGAAGCTGAGGCAAGTGGACCCCACGAGTAACGAGGAACCGCGACCCCTGGGTACCGTGCACTATTGTCGAGTGCAACCCCTTCACAACGTTCTACGAACTTGTGCTTTGGACCACGTGTGGTCCCGACCTCCAGCAGGAATCCTCCGAAGATCAGAGGCCTACACCGTCCCGAGTGACCGTGGGCCCCTGTTGAGTGATTCCGCCTGAGGTGTCTTCGCGATCCCTTGCCCGCCGGCTTGTGGGTCCCCAGAAGACTTCTTAAAGAAACCAAAGGGCTCCCTGGTTGCTCCAGGCCTGCCCTGACTTACCCTCGCTGGGTGAGTTCCTCAGACCTTGCTGGTCTGCGCCATCGACTTTTCTTCATCTCCCCGAGACTTGCGGCTGCCAAGGCTTGTTGGCTCCGATCGAGTTGCCGACACCGCAGTCAGCTGCAGACGTCGAGGGACACACCGAATCCAGCTCCTGGTCGTCGTCGACGCCTCCTGGACCACGTGGCTGAAGAGTCAAGGCACCTGCAACCGACCTGAAGCGACCGACGACGGTGGGCATCCATCTTCCTTGCCCCGGGTCACTGCCAAGTGACTTTGAACACTGTCCCCTCTGCTTTCAGGTCATCCTTCTTCAGAATCCAGGCTTGGATTCCACCGGACACTTCTTCAGCTCCCGCAAGCAGCAAGTCTTCTTTGTTCGCCATTGAAAACGACGCCGCGACCCGACACCAAAGGACACCTGTGCACCCGGCTTCCCTGGGTGAGGTAACTCCAGCACTACGGTGCTCCTGTGGGTGTGGGCCCTAGAACTACTTACCCTGTAAGTGACTTGCTTGTAGGTTCTCCCGAAGTATCCTAAAACTCTTTATTTCCAACCGCGACTTGCCCCATTGAAGTTAACGGCGATTCGCGCCTGTGTATCCACACTGCACGCGTCCCCCGTGGGTCCTTTACTTACCTGCCTTGGGTGGTTTCGTGAGGCCCCAGCACTTCTGAAGGCCCTAGGCCTTGTCTCCTTGCAAGTCGTTGTTTCTAAGTCTCTTACTTAGTATATGGTCTGGTACGCCCCTAGGGCCCCAGCCATATTTTGTGCTTAACTTATTGTGAAACGTTGATTTGTGCATATGTTTGTCTTCTAATCTCATAAAGAGATTAGTAGAGAGTTATTTAGAAATAAATACATATATATTTGATATATATACCTGTGTGGTGTCTTTTCATTTGGTGATTCAAGAGATTATATGGTAAAACAAGCTGCTTTACATTCCTCCGAGACTTAGCCTGAAGGCTGCTCTCCACAGCTACCACTAGGATAGCTTTCTTTAAAAGGTTGTCTTAAACCTATCTACCATAAGAGTCGATTTGCCCTGGTGCAAGGTGTCCACTTTAATTAGTGAACAGCATATACCAGGCCAACTTCTCACATTGGTGGGCAGCGTGTGGGATTCCAGCTTGCCATTGTTTTACCAGAAAATCTCTATTTGAATTACTAACTGAAAACCATTATAGGTACTCAAGGTACATATAAAGTCAAGCTTAGTATCAATAAGTTCTACTGAACTTAGAGCTGTGTTCCAAGGGATAGCACACCCTTTCCACAGCTCAAGCTAGGATCAGTAGGCCACAAACTAGTGTAGGTAGTACAACACTGCACAACACTAGAATGTCCTTAAAGGGTGGACCCAGTGGATCCACTCAGCCTCAGTATAAGGACATGGCTTTCTCTGACTTGAGAGCCATGTGTGTTGACAGACACCTGAGACTAGGACAGAGTCCCTCAACACTCCACCTGATAGATCTGCTGACAGCAGATGACCTTAGATTGGCTCTAGGAGCTAAAGGGTTTGAATCAGTGGGTGGGTCAGTCATAGTATCTGGGTCAGATGATGAAAATCAGAATGACCAAGACTCTGTGATTGAAGGGCCAGGCTCCAAGGGGCCTGAAAAGGACAGAGGAATTCTCCATAAGAGAACTGACAGAGAGGAGGAGAGGCACAGATCCCTTTCCAGGGAATCTGACCACTCTTATCACTCTGGCAGAGAATTTGTCCAAGCAGAGGAGCTCATACTTTAACTTAAGAGAGACCTCCTCTGAGAGAAGGTGCAAACTGCTCCAGTATGAGGAAGCCAAAGTGGCCCTCAGAACCAAGCAGTTGGCACTGGATAGAGAAGCCCTGGAGATCCAGAGAGCTTCCAGAAGGGAGGGTTTAGAACCCCCTGGTGGCAGCAACAGTGTCCCTAGAGGCAGAGAATATATTCCTGACCATAGGAACCTGAGCAAGGTTGTTCCTCCCTACCAGAGTGGGGATGATATCCACAAGTGGATAACTGCTATGGAGAGGGCCTGTAGAGTACAGCAGGTCCCCCAAAAGCAGTGGGCAGCAATCTTGTGGCTCTCCTTTTCAGATAAAGGAAGAGACAAGCTCCTCACTGTTAGAGAGGAGGATGCTGATGATTATGAGGTCCTGAAGAGTGCACTGATAGATGGGTTTGGCTTAACCACTGAGCAGTACAGGTTGAAGTTCAGAGATACCCAGAAGGCACAGACTCAGGACTGGACTGACTTTGTTGATTGTGCAACCAAGGCTCTAGAGGGTTGGCTGGTTGGCAGTAGGGTTACTGATTTCAAGGGATTGTATAATCTGATGATGAGAGAACAGATCCTAAATAATTGCCAGAACCAGTTGTTGCATCAGTACCTGGTGGACTCTGATCTGACCTCTCCCCAAGAATTGGGAAAGAAGGCAGACAAATGGGTCAGAACCAGGGTGAGGCAGAAAACCCAGAACCAAGGGGGTGACACTAAGAAGCAAGATCCTAAAGGCCCTGAGAAAGGTGGGGATAAGTCAAAAGACCAGAAGTCTTCACAAGGGCCCCAAAAATCTGCATCTGGTGGGGAGTCACAGTCCAACAAGGGAAAAGGCCAAAAGAAGCCCTGGTGCAAATTCTGTAAACAGAAAGGGCACTGGACTTCTGATTGTACCAAGTCCAAAGACCAAACCACCACCACTCCTGCCCCTAAGGCAACTGTGCCCCCTAGCTCAGCTACTGGTGGAGGTGGAACTCAGAATAAGGGTGTAGTAGGGTTGACCCTGGGTTCTGAAGTGGATTCTGACCTAGTCAGAGTGACCACTCAGGCAATGCTGATTTGTGAGGGAAACATTGATATGTCCTTCCTAGTAAGCCCCAGTAATCTGGGCAAGTACAAACAGCAGCCTTTGATAAATGGCAAACAGGCTTTGGCATTTAGGGACACAGGTGCTAGTGTCACCATGGTGGCAGAGGACCTAGTGGACCCTGGACAGATCATCCTGGGTGAAATGTACCAGGTGACCAATGCAAGCAATGTCCAGACCAACCATAGTCTGGCAGTTGTGAATTTCTCCTGGGGAGGGGTAACTGGCCTCAAGAAGGTTGTAGTTAGTGCAGACCTCCCTGTAGAATGTCTATTGGGCAATGATCTAGAGACTTCAGCCTGGTCTGAAGTAGAGTTATGGACTCATGCTGAGATGTTGGGCATCCCTGCAGAGGTATTTGCTGTGACCAGGTCACAAGCAAGAATGCATGACACTGAACCAGCTCTGGATCCTGGAACAATGGACCAGATGCTTCCCAAGAGGAGGAGCAGTAGGGTTAAGGCAGTGCCTTCCCCTCTGTCTCAGATCAAGGATTCACTTCCAGAGGGAGGTGAAGCAGAACCTGAAGAAGGAACTGCCCCAGAGGGACTTGAACCTGACCAGGTTGAGTTCTTGGGGGCAGGGGGCCCTTCCAGGGAAGATCTGAGCAAGGAGCAACAGTGCTGCCCCTCTCTTGAACCCCTCAGACAGCAGGCTGCTGCTGAGGCTGCTGGGAGTGCTAGTGGGTCCCATAAAGTTTATTGGGATGAGGGACTCCTATATTCTGAGGGTAGAGACCCAGCCCCTGGAGCCACCAGGAGGTTGGTAATACCTCAGAAGTTTAGGGGTTCCTCTTGACCTTAGCACATGATATCCCTTTGGCAGGACACTTGGGCCAAAACAAGACCTGGGACAGGCTTGTTCCACATTTTCATTGGCCACATATGTCAGAGGACACAAAGGAGTTTTGTCGCTCCTGTGTCACTTGCCAAGCCAGTGGTAAGGCAGGTGGCACAACAAAGGCCCCCTGATACCACTACCTGTGGTGGGGGTACCCTTTGAAAGGGTAGGGATTGACATTGTTGGTCCCCTTGACCCTCAGACTGCATCTGGGCACAGATTTATCCTGGTGGTAGTGGATCATGCCACCAGGTACCCAGAGGCAATTCCTCTGAGGACCACCACAGCACCTGTGGTGGCAAGAGCCCTCATTGGAGTTTTCTCCAGAGTGGGTTTTCCAAAGGAGGTCATTTCTGACAGAGGTACCAACTTCATGTCAGGATATCTGAAAGCAATGTGGAAGGAGTGTGGTGTAACTTATAAGTTCACCACCCCCTATCACCCACAATGCAATGGTTTAGTTGAACGCTTCAACAAGACCTTGAAAGGAATGATTAAGGGACTCCCAGAGAAGCTTAGGCGGAAATGGGACCTTCTTCTTCCTTGCCTTTTGTTTGCATACAGAGAGGTTCCACAGAAGGGGGTTGGCTACAGCCCATTTGAGCTTCTGTTTGGGCATCCTGTGAGAGGTCCACTATGTTTGGTAAAAGAGGGCTGGGAGTTACCTCTCAAGCCCCCAAACAAGATGTGATGGACTATGTACTTGGTCTCCGCTCCCGGATGGCAGAGTACATGAAAAAGGCAACCAAAAACCTGGAGGCCAGCCAAGAATTGCAAAAAGCTTGGCATGACCAAAGGCTGTGCTGACTGTATACCAGCCAGGACAGAAAGTGTGGGTGTTGGAGCCTGTGGCCCCAGCAGCCCTCCAGGACAAGTGGAGTGGCCCCCATACAATAGTTGAACAGAAGGGAGAAGTCACCTATCTGGTGAATCTTGGAACTCCCAGGAGCCCCCTAAGGGTGCTTCATGTCAACAGATTAAAGCCATATGTTGACAGGGCTGACATGGGCTTGCTCATGGCAACTGATGAGGACCAGGAGGAGGAGAGTGACCCTCTCCCTGACCTGCTCTCTCAGAACCCTGATGATGGGTCAGTAGATGGTGTTGCTTTGGCAAGCAGCCTCACTGACCATCAGCAAACTGAGTGCAGACAAGTTCTGCAACAGTTTAGACATATGTTTAGCCTGACCCCTAGTCAGACTACCTGGTGCACCCATGAGGTGGACACTGGGGACAGTCTGCCTGTCAAGAATAAAATCTACAGGCAACCTGACCATGTCAGGGACTGTATCAGGACTGAAGTCCAGAAAATGTTGGAGTTAGGCGTGATTGAGCCTTCAGATAGCCCTTGGGCTAGCCCAGTAGTCCTGGTACCCAAGCCTCATACCCAGGGTGGTAAGAAAGAAATGAGGTTTTGTGTAGACTACAGAGGCCTCAATGCAGTCACTAGGACTGATGCCTATCCCATACCAAGGGCAGATGAGCTGATTGATACTTTGGCCTCAGCCAAGTATCTAAGCACATTTGACCTAACAGCTGGCTACTGGCAAATCAGATTAGCTGATGATGCAAAAGCCAAAACAGCATTTTCGACCCCTGGTGGGCACTACCACTTTGTGGTGATGCCCTTTGGATTGAAAAATGCACCTGCCACTTTTCAGAGGTTGGTGAATAAAGTTCTGGCAGGGATGGAAACTTATTGCTCAGCTTATCTAGATGATATTGCTGTCTTTAGTTCCTCCTGGCAGGATCACCTGGTCCACCTCAGAAATGTTTTGGAGGCCCTGCAGAAAGCAGGCCTCACTATCAAGGCCACCAAGTGCCAGATAGGGCAGAGTCAGGTTGTGTACCTGGGCCACCTTGTAGGTGGAGGCCAGGTTCAGCCTTTGCAGAGCAAAATCCAAACCATACTGGAATGGGTTGCTCCAACCACCCAGACACAGGTGAGAGCCTTCTTAGGCCTGACTGGGTACTATAGGAGGTTTGTCAAGGGATATGGATCTATAGTGACCCCCTTGAATGATCTTACCTCTAAGAAAATGCCAAAAAAGGTTCAGTGGACAGCTAGCTGTCAAAAGGCATTTGAAGACCTAAAGCAGGCCATGTGCACTGCCCCCATCTTACAGAGTCCAGACTACACCAAAAAGTTCATTGTCCAAACAGATGCTTCTGAGCTGGGTGTGGGAGCTGTACTGTCTCAACTGAATGATGAAGGTCAAGACCAGCCAGTAGCTTTTATTAGCAGAAGGCTGACCCCTAGAGAGAAACGTTGGTCAGCTATAGAGAGGGAGGCCTTTGCTGTGGTATGGGCCCTGAAGAAGCTGAGGCCATACTTGTTTGGTACTCACTTCATAGTTCAGACTGACCACAAGCCCCTCCTATGGCTAAAGCAGATGAAAGGTGAAAACCCAAAACTTTTGAGGTGGTCCATTTCCCTACAGGGGATGGACTATACAGTGGAACATAGGCCTGGGACCCAACATGCCAATGCAGATGGACTCTCAAGGTATTTCCACTTTGAACACGAAGACTCAACTGGTCAAGGTTAGTTTAGTGTCCCTACGTTTGGGGGGGTTGTGTAGGAGAGTAGGATCTGCCTCTTATGTTGCCCCCACTTTTTTCTGATGTTAGCACTGGTTTCTGGCTATAGTCTGGCTGGGTCCCTGCCAATCAGGGCCCCAGCCTCTCTGTTCTCTCTAAACGACATGGAGTGCACTCTAGGTGCACTAGTGATTGGATACTGTGGTGCCTTATGAGTCCCTAGTATATGGTACCTTAGGTGCCAAGGGCATAGGTACTTCACAGGCCTACCAGGGGCTGCAGCATATATTATGCCACCCCTGGGAAGCAGTCTAAATCTGACACCACAGGCCTGCTACTGCAGCCTGGGTGAGGTGGTGCTAGCACCCCTCACTGAGATATAGGTTTCCTATATCTCTCCTGCACACACATATAAACCTATCAGTCACCCCTAAGGCAGGCCCTATCAATCCTGAGGGCAGGGTGCTTGGCTTCTATGTGAGGGGGTGCCTCTGCATGAGCAGGGCCACTCTGCAGTTCTCAGAGTCCATTCTCTGGTGCTGTTTGTGGATGCGGTTAAACCATATACTATTTAAGTGCATTATATCCTCGCGGTAAATGCTAACTTTGGAATGGCTGCATCAAAACATGTCGTGTTTGGTGTCAAACATCTTGGAATACTACCCCCCGCCAATCTTGGCGGCGGGGGTAGCATTCCACCCTTCTAGAGGGATAAGACATGTACCTGCTGTGGAAACGCGGTAGAATCCTAAAGAGCCCTGGCATCACAAAATGGATGCCACCAGTCACAGACACTGGGCTGCCCTCCTGCTGATGACCGAAACTCACAGTGGAGGAAGCCCAACAATAGGCATCCTGTCACAGGGAGGTGTAACCACCTTCCAGACAGGGTTTAGTGTATTGGGGCTGGGTGGGTGCACTCTTAGAGTGCTTTGAAGTCCTGCACTGGGGGAGCAGAAGGCTCCTCTGTGCATATGCCAGTTCAAACCAGCTCAGGGGCTACCTGCCCCTGCTCTGGCGCGAAACTGGACAAAGGGAAGTGGGTGTAGCCACCCCCTCCCTTGACCCTCCCATAGGTGGGGTCATAGAGCTAGTCCATCCCCTCTTTTTAGTATAAGAGGGGGAACCTTGCCATTGCAAAGCAGATAACCCCTGGACGACGCTCTACAGAAGAATCCTGGCCCTTCGACGTTCCACTACCTTTGGAAGACAGAAGAATCTCCCTTGGAGTCAAGGAGTGACTCCCCTGCTTGGCAGGCACCAAAAACGACAACGACGGTCGCAAACTACGCCGCTCCCGCCGGAGTCCGAAGTCCCTGCAGCCCAAGAAGTGGATTTCCTGACCTCTCCCAGGCCATCGTGAGTCCCCAGCGAAGCTGAGGCAAGTGGACCCCACGAGTAACGAGGAACCGCGACCCCTGGGTACCGTGCACTATTGTCGAGTGCAACCCCTTCACAACGTTCTACGAACTTGTGCTTTGGACCACGTGTGGTCCCGACCTCCAGCAGGAATCCCTCCGAAGATCAGAGGCCTACACCGTCCCGAGTGACCGTGGGCCCCTGTTGAGTGATTCCGCCCGAGGTGTCTTCGCGATCCCTTGCCCGCCGGCTTGTGGGTCCCCAGAAGACTTCTTAAAGAAACCAAAGGGCTCCCCTGGTTGCTCCAGGCCTGCCCTGACTTACCCTCGCTGGGTGAGTTCCTCAGACCTTGCTGGTCTGCGCCATCGACTTT
The DNA here is from genome assembly GCA_963921515.1 of Calotriton arnoldi. Taxonomy (NCBI): domain Eukaryota; kingdom Metazoa; phylum Chordata; class Amphibia; order Caudata; family Salamandridae; genus Calotriton; species Calotriton arnoldi. The sequence goes on from CAWUFW010005820.1 coordinate 1,194,593, forward strand.
TCTTCATCTCCCCGAGACTTGCGGCTGCCAAGGCTTGTTGGCTCCGATCGAGTTGCCGACACCGCAGTCAGCTGCAGACGTCGAGGGACACACCGAATCCAGCTCCTGGTCGTCGTCGACGCCTCCTGGACCACGTGGCTGAAGAGTCAAGGCACCTGCAACCGACCTGAAGCGACCGACGACGGTGGGCATCCATCTTCCTTGCCCCGGGTCACTGCCAAGTGACTTTGAACACTGTCCCCTCTGCTTTCAGGTCATCCTTCTTCAGAATCCAGGCTTGGATTCCACCGGACACTTCTTCAGCTCCCGCAAGCAGCAAGTCTTCTTTGTTCGCCATTGAAAACGACGCCGCGACCCGACACCAAAGGACACCTGTGCACCCGGCTTCCCTGGGTGAGGTAACTCCAGCACTACGGTGCTCCTGTGGGTGTGGGCCCTAGAACTACTTACCCTGTAAGTGACTTGCTTGTAGGTTCTCCCGAAGTATCCTAAAACTCTTTATTTCCAACCGCGACTTGCCCCATTGAAGTTAACGGCGATTCGCGCCTGTGTATCCACACTGCACGCGTCCCCCGTGGGTCCTTTACTTACCTGCCTTGGGTGGTTTCGTGAGGCCCCAGCACTTCTGAAGGCCCTAGGCCTTGTCTCCTTGCAAGTCGTTGTTTCTAAGTCTCTTACTTAGTATATGGTCTGGTACGCCCCTAGGGCCCCAGCCATATTTTGTGCTTAACTTATTGTGAAACGTTGATTTGTGCATATGTTTGTCTTCTAATCTCATAAAGAGATTAGTAGAGAGTTATTTAGAAATAAATACATATATATTTGATATATATACCTGTGTGGTGTCTTTTCATTTGGTGATTCAAGAGATTATATGGTAAAACAAGCTGCTTTACATTCCTCCGAGACTTAGCCTGAAGGCTGCTCTCCACAGCTACCACTAGGATAGCTTTCTTTAAAAGGTTGTCTTAAACCTATCTACCATAAGAGTCGATTTGCCCTGGTGCAAGGTGTCCACTTTAATTAGTGAACAGCATATACCAGGCCAACTTCTCACATTGGTGGGCAGCGTGTGGGATTCCAGCTTGCCATTGTTTTACCAGAAAATCTCTATTTGAATTACTAACTGAAAACCATTATAGGTACTCAAGGTACATATAAAGTCAAGCTTAGTATCAATAAGTTCTACTGAACTTAGAGCTGTGTTCCAAGGGATAGCACACCCTTTCCACAGCTCAAGCTAGGATCAGTAGGCCACAAACTAGTGTAGGTAGTACAACACTGCACAACACTAGAATGTCCTTAAAGGGTGGACCCAGTGGATCCACTCAGCCTCAGTATAAGGACATGGCTTTCTCTGACTTGAGAGCCATGTGTGTTGACAGACACCTGAGACTAGGACAGAGTCCCTCAACACTCCACCTGATAGATCTGCTGACAGCAGATGACCTTAGATTGGCTCTAGGAGCTAAAGGGTTTGAATCAGTGGGTGGGTCAGTCATAGTATCTGGGTCAGATGATGAAAATCAGAATGACCAAGACTCTGTGATTGAAGGGCCAGGCTCCAAGGGGCCTGAAAAGGACAGAGGAATTCTCCCTAAGAGAACTGACAGAGAGGAGGAGAGGCACAGATCCCCTTCCAGGGAATCTGACCACTCTTATCACTCTGGCAGAGAATTTGTCCAGCAGAGGAGCTCATACTTTAACTTAAGAGAGACCTCCTCTGAGAGAAGGTGCAAACTGCTCCAGTATGAGGAAGCCAAAGTGGCCCTCAGAACCAAGCAGTTGGCACTGGATAGAGAAGCCCTGGAGATCCAGAGAGCTTCCAGAAGGGAGGGTTTAGAACCCCCTGGTGGCAGCAACAGTGTCCCTAGAGGCAGAGAATATGTTCCTGACCATAGGAACCTGAGCAAGGTTGTTCCTCCCTACCAGAGTGGGGATGATATCCACAAGTGGATAACTGCTATGGAGAGGGCCTGTAGAGTACAGCAGGTCCCCCAAAAGCAGTGGGCAGCAATCTTGTGGCTCTCCTTTTCAGATAAAGGAAGAGACAAGCTCCTCACTGTTAGAGAGGAGGATGCTGATGATTATGAGGTCCTGAAGAGTGCACTGATAGATGGGTTTGGCTTAACCACTGAGCAGTACAGGTTAAAGTTCAGAGATACCCAGAAGGCACAGACTCAGGACTGGACTGACTTTGTTGATTGTGCAACCAAGGCTCTAGAGGGTTGGCTGGTTGGCAGTAGGGTTACTGATTTCAAGGGATTGTATAATCTGATGATGAGAGAACAGATCCTAAATAATTGCCAGAACCAGTTGTTGCATCAGTACCTGGTGGACTCTGATCTGACCTCTCCCCAAGAATTGGGAAAGAAGGCAGACAAATGGGTCAGAACCAGGGTGAGGCAGAAAACCCAGAACCAAGGGGGTGACACTAAGAAGCAAGATCCTAAAGGCCCTGAGAAAGGTGGGGATAAGTCAAAAGACCAGAAGTCTTCACAAGGGCCCCAAAAATCTGCATCTGGTGGGGAGTCACAGTCCAACAAGGGAAAAGGCCAAAAGAAGCCCTGGTGCAAATTCTGTAAACAGAAAGGGCACTGGACTTCTGATTGTACCAAGTCCAAAGACCAAACCACCACCACTCCTGCCCCTAAGGCAACTGTGCCCCCTAGCTCAGCTACTGGTGGAGGTGGAACTCAGAATAAGGGTGTAGTAGGGTTGACCCTGGGTTCTGAAGTGGATTCTGACCTAGTCAGAGTGACCACTCAGGCAATGCTGATTTGTGAGGGAAACATTGATATGTCCTTCCTAGTAAGCCCCAGTAATCTGGGCAAGTACAAACAGCAGCCTTTGATAAATGGCAAACAGGCTTTGGCATTTAGGGACACAGGTGCTAGTGTCACCATGGTGGCAGAGGACCTAGTGGACCCTGGACAGATCATCCTGGGTGAAATGTACCAGGTGACCAATGCAAGCAATGTCCAGACCAACCATAGTCTGGCAGTTGTGAATTTCTCCTGGGGAGGGGTAACTGGCCTCAAGAAGGTTGTAGTTAGTGCAGACCTCCCTGTAGAATGTCTATTGGGCAATGATCTAGAGACTTCAGCCTGGTCTGAAGTAGAGTTATGGACTCATGCTGAGATGTTGGGCATCCCTGCAGAGGTATTTGCTGTGACCAGGTCACAAGCAAGAATGCATGACACTGAACCAGCTCTGGATCCTGGAACAATGGACCAGATGCTTCCCAAGAGGAGGAGCAGTAGGGTTAAGGCAGTGCCTTCCCTCTGTCTCAGATCAAGGATTCACTTCCAGAGGGAGGTGAAGCAGAACCTGAAGAAGGAACTGCCCCAGAGGGACTTGAACCTGACCAGGTTGAGTTCTTGGGGGCAGGGGGCCCTTCCAGGGAAGATCTGAGCAAGGAGCAACAGTGCTGCCCCTCTCTTGAACCCCTCAGACAGCAGGCTGCTGCTGAGGCTGCTGGGAGTGCTAGTGGGTCCCATAAAGTTTATTGGGATGAGGGACTCCTATATTCTGAGGGTAGAGACCCAGCCCCTGGAGCCACCAGGAGGTTGGTAATACCTCAGAAGTTTAGGGGTTCCTCTTGACCTTAGCACATGATATCCCTTTGGCAGGACACTTGGGCCAAAACAAGACCTGGGACAGGCTTGTTCCACATTTTCATTGGCCACATATGTCAGAGGACACAAAGGAGTTTTGTCGCTCCTGTGTCACTTGCCAAGCCAGTGGTAAGGCAGGTGGCACAACAAAGGCCCCCTGATACCACTACCTGTGGTGGGGGTACCCTTTGAAAGGGTAGGGATTGACATTGTTGGTCCCCTTGACCCTCAGACTGCATCTGGGCACAGATTTATCCTGGTGGTAGTGGATCATGCCACCAGGTACCCAGAGGCAATTCCTCTGAGGACCACCACAGCACCTGTGGTGGCAAGAGCCCTCATTGGAGTTTTCTCCAGAGTGGGTTTTCCAAAGGAGGTCATTTCTGACAGAGGTACCAACTTCATGTCAGGATATCTGAAAGCAATGTGGAAGGAGTGTGGTGTAACTTATAAGTTCACCACCCCCTATCACCCACAATGCAATGGTTTAGTTGAACGCTTCAACAAGACCTTGAAAGGAATGATTAAGGGACTCCCAGAGAAGCTTAGGCGGAAATGGGACCTTCTTCTTCCTTGCCTTTTGTTTGCATACAGAGAGGTTCCACAGAAGGGGGTTGGCTACAGCCCATTTGAGCTTCTGTTTGGGCATCCTGTGAGAGGTCCACTATGTTTGGTAAAAGAGGGCTGGGAGTTACCTCTCAAGCCCCCAAACAAGATGTGATGGACTATGTACTTGGTCTCCGCTCCCGGATGGCAGAGTACATGAAAAAGGCAACCAAAACCTGGAGGCCAGCCAAGAATTGCAAAAAGCTTGGCATGACCAAAGGCTGTGCTGACTGTATACCAGCCAGGACAGAAAGTGTGGGTGTTGGAGCCTGTGGCCCCAGCAGCCCTCCAGGACAAGTGGAGTGGCCCCCATACAATAGTTGAACAGAAGGGAGAAGTCACCTATCTGGTGAATCTTGGAACTCCCAGGAGCCCCCTAAGGGTGCTTCATGTCAACAGATTAAAGCCATATGTTGACAGGGCTGACATGGGCTTGCTCATGGCAACTGATGAGGACCAGGAGGAGGAGAGTGACCCTCTCCCTGACCTGCTCTCTCAGAACCCTGATGATGGGTCAGTAGATGGTGTTGCTTTGGCAAGCAGCCTCACTGACCATCAGCAAACTGAGTGCAGACAAGTTCTGCAACAGTTTAGACATATGTTTAGCCTGACCCCTAGTCAGACTACCTGGTGCACCCATGAGGTGGACACTGGGGACAGTCTGCCTGTCAAGAATAAAATCTACAGGCAACCTGACCATGTCAGGGACTGTATCAGGACTGAAGTCCAGAAAATGTTGGAGTTAGGCGTGATTGAGCCTTCAGATAGCCCTTGGGCTAGCCCAGTAGTCCTGGTACCCAAGCCTCATACCCAGGGTGGTAAGAAAGAAATGAGGTTTTGTGTAGACTACAGAGGCCTCAATGCAGTCACTAGGACTGATGCCTATCCCATACCAAGGGCAGATGAGCTGATTGATACTTTGGCCTCAGCCAAGTATCTAAGCACATTTGACCTAACAGCTGGCTACTGGCAAATCAGATTAGCTGATGATGCAAAAGCCAAAACAGCATTTTCGACCCCTGGTGGGCACTACCACTTTGTGGTGATGCCCTTTGGATTGAAAAATGCACCTGCCACTTTTCAGAGGTTGGTGAATAAAGTTCTGGCAGGGATGGAAACTTATTGCTCAGCTTATCTAGATGATATTGCTGTCTTTAGTTCCTCCTGGCAGGATCACCTGGTCCACCTCAGAAATGTTTTGGAGGCCCTGCAGAAAGCAGGCCTCACTATCAAGGCCACCAAGTGCCAGATAGGGCAGAGTCAGGTTGTGTACCTGGGCCACCTTGTAGGTGGAGGCCAGGTTCAGCCTTTGCAGAGCAAAATCCAAACCATACTGGAATGGGTTGCTCCAACCACCCAGACACAGGTGAGAGCCTTCTTAGGCCTGACTGGGTACTATAGGAGGTTTGTCAAGGGATATGGATCTATAGTGACCCCCTTGAATGATCTTACCTCTAAGAAAATGCCAAAAAAGGTTCAGTGGACAGCTAGCTGTCAAAAGGCATTTGAAGACCTAAAGCAGGCCATGTGCACTGCCCCCATCTTACAGAGTCCAGACTACACCAAAAAGTTCATTGTCCAAACAGATGCTTCTGAGCTGGGTGTGGGAGCTGTACTGTCTCAACTGAATGATGAAGGTCAAGACCAGCCAGTAGCTTTTATTAGCAGAAGGCTGACCCCTAGAGAGAAACGTTGGTCAGCTATAGAGAGGGAGGCCTTTGCTGTGGTATGGGCCCTGAAGAAGCTGAGGCCATACTTGTTTGGTACTCACTTCATAGTTCAGACTGACCACAAGCCCCTCCTATGGCTAAAGCAGATGAAAGGTGAAAACCCAAAACTTTTGAGGTGGTCCATTTCCCTACAGGGGATGGACTATACAGTGGAACATAGGCCTGGGACCCAACATGCCAATGCAGATGGACTCTCAAGGTATTTCCACTTTGAACACGAAGACTCAACTGGTCAAGGTTAGTTTAGTGTCCCTACGTTTGGGGGGGTTGTGTAGGAGAGTAGGATCTGCCTCTTATGTTGCCCCCACTTTTTTCTGATGTTAGCACTGGTTTCTGGCTATAGTCTGGCTGGGTCCCTGCCAATCAGGGCCCCAGCCTCTCTGTTCTCTCTAAACGACATGGAGTGCACTCTAGGTGCACTAGTGATTGGATACTGTGGTGCCTTATGAGTCCCTAGTATATGGTACCTTAGGTGCCAAGGGCATAGGTACTTCACAGGCCTACCAGGGGCTGCAGCATATATTATGCCACCCCTGGGAAGCAGTCTAAATCTGACACCACAGGCCTGCTACTGCAGCCTGGGTGAGGTGGTGCTAGCACCCCTCACTGAGATATAGGTTTCCTATATCTCTCCTGCACACACATATAAACCTATCAGTCACCCCTAAGGCAGGCCCTATCAATCCTGAGGGCAGGGTGCTTGGCTTCTATGTGAGGGGGTGCCTCTGCATGAGCAGGGCCCCTCTGCAGTTCTCAGAGTCCATTCTCTGGTGCTGTTTGTGGATGCGGTTAAACCATATACTATTTAAGTGCATTATATCCTCGCGGTAAATGCTAACTTTGGAATGGCTGCATCAAAACATGTCGTGTTTGGTGTCAAACATCTTGGAATACTACCCCCCGCCAATCTTGGCGGCGGGGGTAGCATTCCACCCTTCTAGAGGGATAAGACATGTACCTGCTGTGGAAACGCGGTAGAATCCTAAAGAGCCCTGGCATCACAAAATGGATGCCACCAGTCACAGACACTGGGCTGCCCTCCTGCTGATGACCGAAACTCACAGTGGAGGAAGCCCAACAATAGGCATCCTGTCACAGGGAGGTGTAACCACCTTCCAGACAGGGTTTAGTGTATTGGGGCTGGGTGGGTGCACTCTTAGAGTGCTTTGAAGTCCTGCACTGGGGGAGCAGAAGGCTCCTCTGTGCATATGCCAGTTCAAACCAGCTCAGGGGCTACCTGCCCCTGCTCTGGCGCGAAACTGGACAAAGGGAAGTGGGTGTAGCCACCCCTCCCTTGACCCTCCCATAGGTGGGGTCATAGAGCTAGTCCATCCCCTCTTTTTAGTATAAGAGGGGGAACCTTGCCATTGCAAAGCAGATAACCCCTGGACGACGCTCTACAGAAGAATCCTGGCCCTTCGACGTTCCACTACCTTTGGAAGACAGAAGAATCTCCCTTGGAGTCAAGGAGTGACTCCCCTGCTTGGCAGGCACCAAAAACGACAACGACGGTCGCAAACTACGCCGCTCCCGCCGGAGTCCGAAGTCCCTGCAGCCCAAGAAGTGGATTTCCTGACCTCTCCCAGGCCATCGTGAGTCCCCAGCGAAGCTGAGGCAAGTGGACCCCACGAGTAACGAGGAACCGCGACCCCTGGGTACCGTGCACTATTGTCGAGTGCAACCCCTTCACAACGTTCTACGAACTTGTGCTTTGGACCACGTGTGGTCCCGACCTCCAGCAGGAATCCCTCCGAAGATCAGAGGCCTACACCGTCCCGAGTGACCGTGGGCCCCTGTTGAGTGATTCCGCCCGAGGTGTCTTCGCGATCCCTTGCCCGCTGGCTTGTGGGTCCCCAGAAGACTTCTTAAAGAAACCAAAGGGCTCCCCTGGTTGCTCCAGGCCTGCCCTGACTTACCCTCGCTGGGTGAGTTCCTCAGACCTTGCTGGTCTGCGCCATCGACTTTTCTTCATCTCCCCGAGACTTGCGGCTGCCAAGGCTTGTTGGCTCCGATCGAGTTGCCGACACCGCAGTCAGCTGCAGACGTCGAGGGACACACCGAATCCAGCTCCTGGTCGTCGTCGACGCCTCCTGGACCACGTGGCTGAAGAGTCAAGGCACCTGCAACCGACCTGAAGCGACCGACGACGGTGGGCATCCATCTTCCTTGCCCCGGGTCACTGCCAAGTGACTTTGAACACTGTCCCCTCTGCTTTCAGGTCATCCTTCTTCAGAATCCAGGCTTGGATTCCACCGGACACTTCTTCAGCTCCCGCAAGCAGCAAGTCTTCTTTGTTCGCCATTGAAAACGACGCCGCGACCCGACACCAAAGGACACCTGTGCACCCGGCTTCCCTGGGTGAGGTAACTCCAGCACTACGGTGCTCCTGTGGGTGTGGGCCCTAGAACTACTTACCCTGTAAGTGACTTGCTTGTAGGTTCTCCCGAAGTATCCTAAAACTCTTTATTTCCAACCGCGACTTGCCCCATTGAAGTTAACGGCGATTCGCGCCTGTGTATCCACACTGCACGCGTCCCCCGTGGGTCCTTTACTTACCTGCCTTGGGTGGTTTCGTGAGGCCCCAGCACTTCTGAAGGCCCTAGGCCTTGTCTCCTTGCAAGTCGTTGTTTCTAAGTCTCTTACTTAGTATATGGTCTGGTACGCCCCTAGGGCCCCAGCCATATTTTGTGCTTAACTTATTGTGAAACGTTGATTTGTGCATATGTTTGTCTTCTAATCTCATAAAGAGATTAGTAGAGAGTTATTTAGAAATAAATACATATATATTTGATATATATACCTGTGTGGTGTCTTTTCATTTGGTGATTCAAGAGATTATATGGTAAAACAAGCTGCTTTACATTCCTCCGAGACTTAGCCTGAAGGCTGCTCTCCACAGCTACCACTAGGATAGCTTTCTTTAAAAGGTTGTCTTAAACCTATCTACCATAAGAGTCGATTTGCCCTGGTGCAAGGTGTCCACTTTAATTAGTGAACAGCATATACCAGGCCAACTTCTCACATTGGTGGGCAGCGTGTGGGATTCCAGCTTGCCATTGTTTTACCAGAAAATCTCTATTTGAATTACTAACTGAAAACCATTATAGGTACTCAAGGTACATATAAAGTCAAGCTTAGTATCAATAAGTTCTACTGAACTTAGAGCTGTGTTCCAAGGGATAGCACACCCTTTCCACAGCTCAAGCTAGGATCAGTAGGCCACAAACTAGTGTAGGTAGTACAACACTGCACAACACTAGAATGTCCTTAAAGGGTGGACCCAGTGGATCCACTCAGCCTCAGTATAAGGACATGGCTTTCTCTGACTTGAGAGCCATGTGTGTTGACAGACACCTGAGGCTAGGACAGAGTCCCTCAACACTCCACCTGATAGATCTGCTGACAGCAGATGACCTTAGATTGGCTCTAGGAGCTAAAGGGTTTGAATCAGTGGGTGGGTCAGTCATAGTATCTGGGTCAGATGATGAAAATCAGAATGACCAAGACTCTGTGATTGAAGGGCCAGGCTCCAAGGAGCCTGAACAGGACAGAGGAATTCTCCCTAAGAGAACTGACAGAGAGGAGGAGAGGCACAGATCCCCTTCCAGGGAATCTGACCACTCTTATCACTCTGGCAGAGAATTTGTCCAAGCAGAGGAGCTCATACTTTAACTTAAGAGAGACCTCCTCTGAGAGAAGGTGCAAACTGCTCCAGTATGAGGAAGCCAAAGTGGCCCTCAGAACCAAGCAGTTGGCACTGGATAGAGAAGCCCTGGAGATCCAGAGAGCTTCCAGAAGGGAGGGTTTAGAACCCCTGGTGGCAGCAACAGTGTCCCTAGAGGCAGAGAATATGTCCCTGACCATAGGAACCTGAGCAAGGTTGTTCCTCCCTACCAGAGTGGGGATGATATCCACAAGTGGATAACTGCTATGGAGAGGGCCTGTAGAGTACAGCAGGTCCCCCAAAAGCAGTGGGCAGCAATCTTGTGGCTCTCCTTTTCAGATAAAGGAAGAGACAAGCTCCTCACTGTTAGAGAGGAGGATGCTGATGATTATGAGGTCCTGAAGAGTGCACTGATAGATGGGTTTGGCTTAACCACTGAGCAGTACAGGTTAAAGTTCAGAGATACCCAGAAGGCACAGACTCAGGACTGGACTGACTTTGTTGATTGTGCAACCAAGGCTCTAGAGGGTTGGCTGGTTGGCAGTAGGGTTACTGATTTCAAGGGATTGTATAATCTGATGATGAGAGAACAGATCCTAAATAATTGCCAGAACCAGTTGTTGCATCAGTACCTGGTGGACTCTGATCTGACCTCTCCCCAAGAATTGGGAAAGAAGGCAGACAAATGGGTCAGAACCAGGGTGAGGCAGAAAACCCAGAACCAAGGGGGTGACACTAAGAAGCAAGATCCTAAAGGCCCTGAGAAAGGTGGGGATAAGTCAAAAGACCAGAAGTCTTCACAAGGGCCCCAAAAATCTGCATCTGGTGGGGAGTCACAGTCCAACAAGGGAAAAGGCCAAAAGAAGCCCTGGTGCAAATTCTGTAAACAGAAAGGGCACTGGACTTCTGATTGTACCAAGTCCAAAGACCAAACCACCACCACTCCTGCCCCTAAGGCAACTGTGCCCCCTAGCTCAGCTACTGGTGGAGGTGGAACTCAGAATAAGGGTGTAGTAGGGTTGACCCTGGGTTCTGAAGTGGATTCTGACCTAGTCAGAGTGACCACTCAGGCAATGCTGATTTGTGAGGGAAACATTGATATGTCCTTCCTAGTAAGCCCCAGTAATCTGGGCAAGTACAAACAGCAGCCTTTGATAAATGGCAAACAGGCTTTGGCATTTAGGGACACAGGTGCTAGTGTCACCATGGTGGCAGAGGACCTAGTGGACCCTGGACAGATCATCCTGGGTGAAATGTACCAGGTGACCAATGCAAGCAATGTCCAGACCAACCATAGTCTGGCAGTTGTGAATTTCTCCTGGGGAGGGGTAACTGGCCTCAAGAAGGTTGTAGTTAGTGCAGACCTCCCTGTAGAATGTCTATTGGGCAATGATCTAGAGACTTCAGCCTGGTCTGAAGTAGAGTTATGGACTCATGCTGAGATGTTGGGCATCCCTGCAGAGGTATTTGCTGTGACCAGGTCACAAGCAAGAATGCATGACACTGAACCAGCTCTGGATCCTGGAACAATGGACCAGATGCTTCCCAAGAGGAGGAGCAGTAGGGTTAAGGCAGTGCCTTCCCCTCTGTCTCAGATCAAGGATTCACTTCCAGAGGGAGGTGAAGCAGAACCTGAAGAAGGAACTGCCCCAGAGGGACTTGAACCTGACCAGGTTGAGTTCTTGGGGGCAGGGGGCCCTTCCAGGGAAGATCTGAGCAAGGAGCAACAGTGCTGCCCCTCTCTTGAACCCCTCAGACAGCAGGCTGCTGCTGAGGCTGCTGGGAGTGCTAGTGGGTCCCATAAAGTTTATTGGGATGAGGGACTCCTATATTCTGAGGGTAGAGACCCAGCCCCTGGAGCCACCAGGAGGTTGGTAATACCTCAGAAGTTTAGGGGTTCCTCTTGACCTTAGCACATGATATCCCTTTGGCAGGACACTTGGGCCAAAACAAGACCTGGGACAGGCTTGTTCCACATTTTCATTGGCCACATATGTCAGAGGACACAAAGGAGTTTTGTCGCTCCTGTGTCACTTGCCAAGCCAGTGGTAAGGCAGGTGGCACAACAAAGGCCCCCTGATACCACTACCTGTGGTGGGGGTACCCTTTGAAAGGGTAGGGATTGACATTGTTGGTCCCCTTGACCCTCAGACTGCATCTGGGCACAGATTTATCCTGGTGGTAGTGGATCATGCCACCAGGTACCCAGAGGCAATTCCTCTGAGGACCACCACAGCACCTGTGGTGGCAAGAGCCCTCATTGGAGTTTTCTCCAGAGTGGGTTTTCCAAAGGAGGTCATTTCTGACAGAGGTACCAACTTCATGTCAGGATATCTGAAAGCAATGTGGAAGGAGTGTGGTGTAACTTATAAGTTCACCACCCCTATCACCCACAATGCAATGGTTTAGTTGAACGCTTCAACAAGACCTTGAAAGGAATGATTAAGGGACTCCCAGAGAAGCTTAGGCGGAAATGGGACCTTCTTCTTCCTTGCCTTTTGTTTGCATACAGAGAGGTTCCACAGAAGGGGGTTGGCTACAGCCCATTTGAGCTTCTGTTTGGGCATCCTGTGAGAGGTCCACTATGTTTGGTAAAAGAGGGCTGGGAGTTACCTCTCAAGCCCCCAAACAAGATGTGATGGACTATGTACTTGGTCTCCGCTCCCGGATGGCAGAGTACATGAAAAAGGCAACCAAAAACCTGGAGGCCAGCCAAGAATTGCAAAAGCTTGGCATGACCAAAGGCTGTGCTGACTGTATACCAGCCAGGACAGAAAGTGTGGGTGTTGGAGCCTGTGGCCCCAGCAGCCCTCCAGGACAAGTGGAGTGGCCCCCATACAATAGTTGAACAGAAGGGAGAAGTCACCTATCTGGTGAATCTTGGAACTCCCAGGAGCCCCCTAAGGGTGCTTCATGTCAACAGATTAAAGCCATATGTTGACAGGGCTGACATGGGCTTGCTCATGGCAACTGATGAGGACCAGGAGGAGGAGAGTGACCCTCTCCCTGACCTGCTCTCTCAGAACCCTGATGATGGGTCAGTAGATGGTGTTGCTTTGGCAAGCAGCCTCACTGACCATCAGCAAACTGAGTGCAGACAAGTTCTGCAACAGTTTAGACATATGTTTAGCCTGACCCCTAGTCAGACTACCTGGTGCACCCATGAGGTGGACACTGGGGACAGTCTGCCTGTCAAGAATAAAATCTACAGGCAACCTGACCATGTCAGGGACTGTATCAGGACTGAAGTCCAGAAAATGTTGGAGTTAGGCGTGATTGAGCCTTCAGATAGCCCTTGGGCTAGCCCAGTAGTCCTGGTACCCAAGCCTCATACCCAGGGTGGTAAGAAAGAAATGAGGTTTTGTGTAGACTACAGAGGCCTCAATGCAGTCACTAGGACTGATGCCTATCCCATACCAAGGGCAGATGAGCTGATTGATACTTTGGCCTCAGCCAAGTATCTAAGCACATTTGACCTAACAGCTGGCTACTGGCAAATCAGATTAGCTGATGATGCAAAAGCCAAAACAGCATTTTCGACCCCTGGTGGGCACTACCACTTTGTGGTGATGCCCTTTGGATTGAAAAATGCACCTGCCACTTTTCAGAGGTTGGTGAATAAAGTTCTGGCAGGGATGGAAACTTATTGCTCAGCTTATCTAGATGATATTGCTGTCTTTAGTTCCTCCTGGCAGGATCACCTGGTCCACCTCAGAAATGTTTTGGAGGCCCTGCAGAAAGCAGGCCTCACTATCAAGGCCACCAAGTGCCAGATAGGGCAGAGTCAGGTTGTGTACCTGGGCCACCTTGTAGGTGGAGGCCAGGTTCAGCCTTTGCAGAGCAAAATCCAAACCATACTGGAATGGGTTGCTCCAACCACCCAGACACAGGTGAGAGCCTTCTTAGGCCTGACTGGGTACTATAGGAGGTTTGTCAAGGGATATGGATCTATAGTGACCCCCTTGAATGATCTTACCTCTAAGAAAATGCCAAAAAAGGTTCAGTGGACAGCTAGCTGTCAAAAGGCATTTGAAGACCTAAAGCAGGCCATGTGCACTGCCCCCATCTTACAGAGTCCAGACTACACCAAAAAGTTCATTGTCCAAACAGATGCTTCTGAGCTGGGTGTGGGAGCTGTACTGTCTCAACTGAATGATGAAGGTCAAGACCAGCCAGTAGCTTTTATTAGCAGAAGGCTGACCCCTAGAGAGAAACGTTGGTCAGCTATAGAGAGGGAGGCCTTTGCTGTGGTATGGGCCCTGAAGAAGCTGAGGCCATACTTGTTTGGTACTCACTTCATAGTTCAGACTGACCACAAGCCCCTCCTATGGCTAAAGCAGATGAAAGGTGAAAACCCAAAACTTTTGAGGTGGTCCATTTCCCTACAGGGGATGGACTATACAGTGGAACATAGGCCTGGGACCCAACATGCCAATGCAGATGGACTCTCAAGGTATTTCCACTTTGAACACGAAGACTCAACTGGTCAAGGTTAGTTTAGTGTCCCTACGTTTGGGGGGGTTGTGTAGGAGAGTAGGATCTGCCTCTTATGTTGCCCCCACTTTTTTCTGATGTTAGCACTGGTTTCTGGCTATAGTCTGGCTGGGTCCCTGCCAATCAGGGCCCCAGCCTCTCTGTTCTCTCTAAACGACATGGAGTGCACTCTAGGTGCACTAGTGATTGGATACTGTGGTGCCTTATGAGTCCCTAGTATATGGTACCTTAGGTGCCAAGGGCATAGGTACTTCACAGGCCTACCAGGGGCTGCAGCATATATTATGCCACCCCTGGGAAGCAGTCTAAATCTGACACCACAGGCCTGCTACTGCAGCCTGGGTGAGGTGGTGCTAGCACCCCTCACTGAGATATAGGTTTCCTATATCTCTCCTGCACACACATATAAACCTATCAGTCACCCCTAAGGCAGGCCCTATCAATCCTGAGGGCAGGGTGCTTGGCTTCTATGTGAGGGGGTGCCTCTGCATGAGCAGGGCCACTCTGCAGTTCTCAGAGTCCATTCTCTGGTGCTGTTTGTGGATGCGGTTAAACCATATACTATTTAAGTGCATTATATCCTCGCGGTAAATGCTAACTTTGGAATGGCTGCATCAAAACATGTCGTGTTTGGTGTCAAACATCTTGGAATACTACCCCCCGCCAATCTTGGCGGCGGGGGTAGCATTCCACCCTTCTAGAGGGATAAGACATGTACCTGCTGTGGAAACGCGGTAGAATCCTAAAGAGCCCTGGCATCACAAAATGGATGCCACCAGTCACAGACACTGGGCTGCCCTCCTGCTGATGACCGAAACTCACAGTGGAGGAAGCCCAACAATAGGCATCCTGTCACAGGGAGGTGTAACCACCTTCCAGACAGGGTTTAGTGTATTGGGGCTGGGTGGGTGCACTCTTAGAGTGCTTTGAAGTCCTGCACTGGGGGAGCAGAAGGCTCCTCTGTGCATATGCCAGTTCAAACCAGCTCAGGGGCTACCTGCCCCTGCTCTGGCGCGAAACTGGACAAAGGGAAGTGGGTGTAGCCACCCCTCCCTTGACCCTCCCATAGGTGGGGTCATAGAGCTAGTCCATCCCCTCTTTTTAGTATAAGAGGGGGAACCTTGCCATTGCAAAGCAGATAACCCCTGGACGACGCTCTACAGAAGAATCCTGGCCCTTCGACGTTCCACTACCTTTGGAAGACAGAAGAATCTCCCTTGGAGTCAAGGAGTGACTCCCCTGCTTGGCAGGCACCAAAAACGACAACGACGGTCGCAAACTACGCTGCTCCCGCCGGAGTCCGAAGTCCCTGCAGCCCAAGAAGTGGATTTCCTGACCTCTCCCAGGCCATCGTGAGTCCCCAGCGAAGCTGAGGCAAGTGGACCCCACGAGTAACGAGGAACCGCGACCCCTGGGTACCGTGCACTATTGTCGAGTGCAACCCCTTCACAACGTTCTACGAACTTGTGCTTTGGACCACGTGTGGTCCCGACCTCCAGCAGGAATCCCTCCGAAGATCAGAGGCCTACACCGTCCCGAGTGACCGTGGGCCCCTGTTGAGTGATTCCGCCTGAGGTGTCTTCGCGATCCCTTGCCCGCCGGCTTGTGGGTCCCCAGAAGACTTCTAAAAGAAACCAAAGGGCTCCCTTGGTTGCTCCAGGCCTGCCCTGACTTACCCTCGCTGGGTGAGTTCCTCAGACCTTGCTGGTCTGCGCCATCGACTTTTCTTCATCTCCCCGAGACTTGCGGCTGCCAAGGCTTGTTGGCTCCGATCGAGTTGCCGACACCGCAGTCAGCTGCAGACGTCGAGGGACACACCGAATCCAGCTCCTGGTCGTCGTCGACGCCTCCTGGACCACGTGGCTGAAGAGTCAAGGCACCTGCAACCGACCTGAAGCGACCGACGACGGTGGGCATCCATCTTCCTTGCCCCGGGTCACTGCCAAGTGACTTTGAACACTGTCCCCTCTGCTTTCAGGTCATCCTTCTTCAGAATCCAGGCTTGGATTCCACCGGACACTTCTTCAGCTCCCGCAAGCAGCAAGTCTTCTTTGTTCGCCATTGAAAACGACGCCGCGACCCGACACCAAAGGACACCTGTGCACCCGGCTTCCCTGGGTGAGGTAACTCCAGCACTACGGTGCTCCTGTGGGTGTGGGCCCTAGAACTACTTACCCTGTAAGTGACTTGCTTGTAGGTTCTCCCGAAGTATCCTAAAACTCTTTATTTCCAACCGCGACTTGCCCCATTGAAGTTAACGGCGATTCGCGCCTGTGTATCCACACTGCACGCGTCCCCCGTGGGTCCTTTACTTACCTGCCTTGGGTGGTTTCGTGAGGCCCCAGCACTTCTGAAGGCCCTAGGCCTTGTCTCCTTGCAAGTCGTTGTTTCTAAGTCTCTTACTTAGTATATGGTCTGGTACGCCCCTAGGGCCCCAGCCATATTTTGTGCTTAACTTATTGTGAAACGTTGATTTGTGCATATGTTTGTCTTCTAATCTCATAAAGAGATTAGTAGAGAGTTATTTAGAAATAAATACATATATATTTGATATATATACCTGTGTGGTGTCTTTTCATTTGGTGATTCAAGAGATTATATGGTAAAACAAGCTGCTTTACATTCCTCCGAGACTTAGCCTGAAGGCTGCTCTCCACAGCTACCACTAGGATAGCTTTCTTTAAAAGGTTGTCTTAAACCTATCTACCATAAGAGTCGATTTGCCCTGGTGCAAGGTGTCCACTTTAATTAGTGAACAGCATATACCAGGCCAACTTCTCACAAAAGGGTTTACCACTGGTCATCTAGGGACCCTGTATCCAGCTCTCGAGCTTCTAGGTCGTCATACTTCTCGTGAGAATTACCCACTATTACAGCAAATGCCACCTCTCCGGAGGCACTTAAGGACCGGAAGAAAGCAAGTAGGTAGTTGCAAGAAAGCTTATACTGATGATGTTTAGGAGCAAAATTCCAAGTGAATGCACCTGTTGGGCATACCATGCAATCGCAAGGTAAAGTCTCACAGCAGTGCAGTCAGGTTACGCATTTCTAAGGGGGAACGGCGGATAGACGATGCCAGTAGATGGCGGCACATAACTATTAGCTAGGATTTGGTTACAGTCTGGTGTACTTAGGTTTAACATTAAGGGGGTAAAAATCCTACTTTACCTCTTAGGTGAGTAGGTGCTCATGAATAGCGGTGGCCGATATACCATGAGGCGGGATAACTTATCACCAGATGAGCAGTTGGGCCTCTGTTAGGTCAATGATAACTGGGCTTGTCACGTGTCCTTTCCTGCTGGGGTCTCAAAATAGGTGGTCAGTTGCATGGGCGGAGCTCGCTGCTGTAATCAGCATATGGTTCAATGGGGCACGACATAGCACAGGACCTGCAAAACAACTAGCATCCTCCAGTTACTTCCAATACATACACACATAATTTTCACACTCCTGCCACCTCCCCTAGGTGCTGCACCACAGGATGAGGGCTACCCTTCCTTACAATGGCTTAGTCCTCTTTCTGAGATGGGGCTTGATTCGGTGCGGGCTATAAAAGGGGAGAGCAGTCATGAAGCAAACAATTAGTGGGCATGTAAGCTTGTTCTTTATGACAAATTACAGTGTGCGCTGAACATATGTATCTCTACTTATTTTGCATGGTATCGATGTCTACGATAACTGGGAGGTGGACCGCGTTACGATGGGGGCAACTTGGTCGCAGGAAATGGACCAGAGGATCCAGAAGGAATATGGTCAGCAGCGGTGCCAGGTATGGCGAGAACGCTCGGAAGAGCACAGGGGTGCCAGTATACAGGGGCGAAAAGCTACCGGTTCAGGCATTGTCTTCCGGTTGGTATTGGTAAGGCAACCTGAATTTCAACGTAGTAGGAAGGTGTTTAGCAGGCCTTCGCACTTAAGGATGCATTTCTTGCACACATGATGTAAAGACATGGTGTCGCGCACAGCTACGGCCCTTGGTGGCCTTTGGAACAGTTGATTAATTTTAAGTGGTGTCGGCCTGCCTTAGTACAGGCACTTGCTGGCGCGGGGGAGCTGCACGGACATGCGGTTGAGAACCATAGGCAAGCGGGTAGAAACAATTGAGAGGTCTACGCAGGGCCTACCATCATTTCTCTTGGCTGGCTGCCCTCACCTCCTCCAAATATTGGAGGGGCACAGAGGTTCCCATTTGTTGGCTATGTCTATGAAAGATCGTATGGGGCACCCCCTCGAGTCTACCGATCTATACTTTTTCCATGATTGGCCGTCAGTTACATTAAGGCACCGAATCTATGGCCCCAGGCAAATGCTTGCAGTATGCTAGCGACCAGTCATTTGATAGTGGTACCATGAGCAAGTTCCAGAAATAGCGTTTTACAGGGATACCATCTAACTTGGAGAGGGTTCGGGATGCTGTGTGAGGAGTATCACCCCATCGAGGGTATGCTTCTACTATTAATTGCCTTAGACATGGTGCAGGTCAGGGGGTATTTCAGATGTTTCCGGTAAATCTTAGGTGGAGCATGGTATGTCAGGCAACATGCCGTACCAGTCAGTATAAGGTAAGACCACAGGGGGCTCCAAGGTATTCCACAATTTCAGGCGGGGTAGCATTTTCCTAATTCAGCCACTTCAGGCCCAGGCCTCCCCGTGACACCATCACAGGTGTATCGTCAGGTGCCCATGAAATCCGCTGCGTTACAGAGGACTGTACAAGGAAGGTGGCTGTGGTTCCCAGATAGCCCTGGTTAGGGTGAGTGCAATATGGCTCGCAGATCAGTGGGTGGGTCGTTTTAGTTAGAGCACGTTCAGGTAAACCCTCCTATCCGGGGCAAGGAGGGCTATTTTCCCCAATAAACAAATAGTCATGGTAAGTGCATAGTTATGTCCAACATGGCCTGGCGCCCTAGCGATAATCAGATCACCTGTTATTCCCCCAAGAATGAATAGACACAGTAAGTGCATAGTTATGTCCCACAGGGCATGGTGCCCTAGCGATAATAAGGTCCCCTGTTACTAAGGGTGACATTCAGCAAATCCTCCCACCCATGGCAATGTCAGGAAGAGGTGGGTAGTATTGCCGGCCACAAATTCTCCACACAAGGCTAGGCGCCCAGGCGGCAATCCTCGTATGGCAACCTTTGTTACTCTTGTCAAATTCCAGTTAGTTAGAAGTATCACCTTTTGTTCAGCCCGGGGATCATCTTCCCGGTATCACTGGCACATCCACGTTGGCATGAATCTAACTACGGTACTGGGTGGTGCCAAGGAGTGGGAATAGTGTATGGCAGGGAGAGAGGGTCTCTTTAGGTTCCCGCGGTTTTCTGAATGTGGTGAAGTCTGCAGGTGGGGGAGGCGCTGAACCAGTCAGTCGCTAAGTTATTGACTGGATCACCCCTGCGGATGTGCAAGCACATTGTATACAGGCATCCAAAACAGAGTTATACCTACCAGATGGGGTGCATTTATCTAACAGAGGGCTCAAACTGGTCATCCAGACAGTTCTAGGGTCCATGGCAGGAGGGTCAGGTCAGCAAGCGATAGGTGGGGGGGAGGGCGAGAGCGCCAGTAAGCTCCTCGCCCTGTGGCGGGGTCCCGAGCAAGAAAAATGGTGTGGACTCCTTTTTGGCATGGACTGTCTGACCCTGGAACAGGGCGAGTATTCAATGGGGGCTCCGGGCTGGCGGGAGGGGGGACTGACCTGCTGGTGGTCCTGGACTCTCCTGCCCTACCCGAGATGCCGGTGTTTTTGTGTTAAACTTTGGAGGGGGTGTCCGGTGTTCAGGAACCCCGGTGGGGCCAAGGCGTAAGCAGTGCCCTGGTGGTGGTGCCTCTCTCTGTGATGGGGGACTGAAAGTTGCTACGGATAAAAACAGTGCAAGTTGGAGCCTGCTGGCACAGCAAGCACAGGGGGATTCATTACCGAAGTGCGTGTATTGATATCCGGATGGCTAAGGCCATGCTTAGAATGTAAATAATATCTTTTGCAAAAATGTATTCCTTGGAATGGAAATAACCTACCTCTTTTGGCTAACATGTGTGTTGATTGGTTTATCTATGCCTTGAATAAATGGTCAACTGTTTCAGTCAAGAACAATAAAAGATTACTCTGCTTTAAGGTGTAATAAAGGGCTACGCAGTGAAGACCAACTATCTGCCTTATGTCTTTCTATGGTGCCTAAGGGGTGGTAATGAGGATAAGTATGTTGTTTCACTGGGGGGCGACTCTCACGTTGTATGCACACTATGAGCTGCGCCACCCGCACCTAGGTGCGTGGCGCCCTTAGTGGCATCTCGGGCGGGAGCCGGTATTGTTTCTGTCCTTTACAGTAGGTGGGACATGACCTTCCCACCCCTTTCACGCCCCAGCGCCAAGACGCCTCGGCAATAGTGCGCTTAACAAATAATTCAGTCAGTCAGTCAGTCAGTCATGATGGGGGGCCGGAAGTGAAGAGTGTTGTGGGCGGCCACCATTCAACGTCATCAAAGGGGGCAGGCAGGTGGTCGTTTTCCGCCCCTCGACAAGTATAAAAGCCGCGCGGAGAGGGAAGGAAACCCTCTTTGTCCTTTCCAGCAGCTCCTGAGGCGGCGGACCAGCAACAAGTTACCCACCCACCCATCCATCCCTAAGAATAAGGACTAGATTGGCGGGGTCCCGAGCAAGAAAAATGGTGTGTACTCCTTTTTGGCATGGACTGTCTGACCCTGGAACAGGGCGAGTATTCAATGGGGGCTCCGGGCTGGCGGGAGGGGGGACTGACCTGCTGGTGGTCCTGGACTCTCCTGCCCTACCCGAGATGCCGGTGTTTTTGTGTTAAACTTTGGAGGGGGTGTCCGGTGTTCAGGAACCCCGGTGGGGCCAAGGCGTAAGCAGTGCCCTGGTGGTGGTGCCTCTCTCTGTGATGGGGGACTGAAAGTTGCTACGGATAAAAACTGTGCAAGTTGGAGCCTGCTGGCACAGCAAGCACAGGGGGATTCATTACCGAAGTGCGTGTATTGATATCCGGATGGCTAAGGCCATGCTTAGAATGTAAATAATATCTTTTGCAAAAATGTATTCCTTGGAATGGAAATAACCTACCTCTTTTGGCTAACATGTGTGTTGATTGGTTTATCTATGCCTTGAATAAATGGTCAACTGTTTCAGTCAAGAACAATAAAAGATTACTCTGCTTTAAGGTGTAATAAAGGGCTACGCAGTGAAGACCAACTATCTGCCTTATGTCTTTCTATGGTGCCTAAGGGGTGGTAATGAAGATAAGTATGTTGTTTCACTGGGGGGCGACTCGCACGTTGTATGCACACTATAGGGACATATACACACCATACAACATGAAGTGAAAAGTGGGAAATGAAGCAGAATGCATAAGTATCCTTTCCAGAGAGAATAAGCACTGGGTTCAACATCCCTGATCTATTCCCCTCAATGGTAACAAACTCACAACACATCATCTCCCAGAAGAATGTCCGAGTCTAATTGTTCAGCACAATAGAAACTTTAAAAAAACTTTTTATTCATTGAAGCGCATAAAATCAGACTCTGTGTGAAGGTCTGTGCTAGTCAGAAAGGAAGGGATTGGAGACGGAGAAACACGAGCAACTAAAAGCCGGAGCCAGGCTCAAGTCAGAGGGCTGGCTTTGGTTCAGTAAGAGGCCCTTTTGGAACCCCCAACCTAAACCCAGATGACCTCTCACGGGAGGCAAACCGGCCTAATGGCTACAGTTGTTGACCATCTAACATGGGCGCCCAGGTTCAAATCCTGGCCTCAGTTTAGCATTGTGTGACTCATGGCAAATCTCAGTTAGTGGGAAAAAAAATCATGTAACATAACCTGCGTCTGTTTCAAAGCATTTTTATGGCCTTAGGTAAGGCCTGTGTTGCTATTTAACACTGCCAACAATAAAATGTCTGCCCGTCACCCCATGCTCCAATCACATCCTTTAAGAGTTAAGGACAAAGCATTAATCCTAAATATCAGAGAGAGATGGACTCTAGTGGCTGTACTGCACAGAACGAAACTGGAAAATCAAGATCAATCCTGGCTACCCTGCTGGACCAAAGTCTGTGATCCTAAGCAAACACTTTCTTTCACCGAGACTCCTTTTTGTTCAATATCACATATTAGAGTACTTTCAAACACTTGCGTTCACAATGTGTACTGTAAATAAAAGTCTCTTTAGTTTTTTTGTAGAAGACTGCCTCCTAGTTCACTAACAGCACTGTCATCTAGGCCAGTCAGATCTAAAAACTATAACACATTAGAGAACTATAACTTGATATACTAGGGTGTAAAGCTTTCATGTGTTAGAGAAATACACTTTTGGAGTTTTGACGGCATCTTATCAGTCTCGTCAAATTAAGCATATTGCCAGGCCAGAATTCTTTGGTAGCTGGCATTTTTATTGCATGATTCAATTACATGCCAAATATTGCCAAAGCTCCGCTTGTGCCAGGCTGCAAGAGCCAGAGAAGTCCCTTAGCTTGCACTGTTAATGTTAAGGCTCTCCCACTTCTAATTGGAGCCCTTGGAAAGGCAAGAGGAAAGAGAGGTCAGTAAGAGAAGGAATTTTAACAATACAAAAACAATAACCGTTTCCTCACCGACCCTGCTGAGAGAGCCACTGGGAGCTGCTGAGCAAGAGTAAATAATGGACACTGCAACCATCCGGCCAGAGACACGAAATATTTCACCTTATCTTTGGCACACTCTTGAAAGTCCTGCGCGATGTCTTGTGAGGCTTGAAATGTGACACTTCATAGGGGCGGTCTGGAGAAAGGAGATGTAACGTGTTAGCAGTTAGAGGCACGCTCCACCGCATCAGAGTAAATAGTTGTGCTGCTGGCATTAATGGGGAAATCTCATAGGCACTCTATGAAATCTACAGCGTGCATGTTTCTATAAAACGAAAACATGCCCACTGTATCTGTTTACAGCATGTGACCTGGCGTCAGTGATGACGCCTGTCACATGCACTGCTTCCAATCCGAACCCTCGCTGATTGACACACTGCTTTGGGAAGCACAGGCTGCAGCCTGAAGCGCCCAAGTGCAATCAGTCAGAGAGGGTGGGGTTCATCAAGGGAGAGGAGTGGCCTTACGCTCCTGCAGGTTGCAGAATCAAGGGCTTAAATCAGACAAGCCCTGAAAACCCTGCGACATGCTCAAGCGCCGTAAGTGCATGAGCCTGTCTGTACTTTGACTGCCTGACCCTCGCTCTGCACGAGGGTCAGAAGCTATGCTGATTGCTGAGCAAGCAACACTTACTGTAGGTAGGAGTCACGGTATTAAAAAGAAATGAAAGCGGCAAGAAATATGGGGGGCGTAGCCCCCACGCCCTTTAATAGAAACCGCCCATTCCCTGCGGCCAATCCTGACGCTGCTCTCATGCATGAGAGCAGCGCTAGGATTGGCCTGAGCGCGGAGGATAATTTGTGCTCCCAGGGAGACTGGGAGCCTCTGCCTGCTCTCTCTCCAACCCAGCAATGCAGCTGGGTTGGAGACAGCTTCACTGTGCATGTGGGTTTGGCCGGCTTGAGACGATCGGCCAAACCCACATGCGCACTGAAGGCAGTGCTCACCACTCCCCCTCCTGACTTGCCCCGCGATGGCCCTGCCCCCAATCCTCATTTAATAAAAGAAAAAGAAAACAATAATAAACTAGTTTTATTATCGTTTTATTTTTTTAAATTTGAGGCTGGTGGAGGCTAGCGGAGAATTTGCAACACTAATAATGGGCCCGATTACGATGTCGGGCGGAAAGCCTCCGACCAGCTGTCGGGGCTTTCTGCCCAACATTGTAGGTTTCAGTCCGACCGCCATATTAGGATGAGAGCGGTCGGAGTGAAACCTGCGGGGGGATTCCGACGCACTTCTGACGGGCTCAAGGAGTCCCTCAGAGCGTCGGAAGCCACCATATTCTCCTAATGACGGCGGAGCCACGCTCAGCTCCGCCGTCGGGATTATGATGGCACTTTCCGACAGCCTTTTCATGTCAGCCTTTCTGACATGGAAAGGCTGTCGGAATGTGTCTTTGGGGGCCCCTAGCAGGGCCCCTTTCCCCCCGGCTCTACGCTAGGGGGCCTGGGGGGCACCATACATCAATAAGGTGCCTGCCAAACAGAGCATGAATGTTTAAAAACCTCCATTTTACAATGGCAGCTTGTGCTGCGGGCTTTTCCACCCGCTGCACAAACTGCCATTATAAAATGGATGTTTCCTAATACTGAGGTCGGAACCGCCGACCTAGGATCGGGCGGTTCCAGATCGCTACGGTCCGCCCGACATCGTAATGAGCCCCAATATTATTAGCTCGGGATGATCTTCGTTGAACATAAGTTGCTGGTAGGACTAAAAAGGCTGAAGACTAGTATACACAGGAAAAATTAATGGTTTCCAAAATTGGAAAAATGCCAGATAAACACAACGGAATCCTTAAATGAACAGAAAATATCCTAGCCATAAACAAAATATATAAGAGAAACCCCACAGTGTGCTTTAAAAAACATCACAAAAGCCGACAATTTAACTATAACAACGAGCAAATCTATTGTTCATCGACGTGTAACCGCTTCTTGTTAGAACTGCCAAATATCAATCCCCCATAATACGGCGATGCACTGACGTGGCACATCAAGGCACTATAAGGTATGTCTGTGCCGATCGTGCCAATATGCGTTTGCAATATATTGGGCATCATGTGGGGGCAGTTGGACGTGTGACGCCTGCTCGAACATGCCAAACACCTCTTTGCAAAAAATATTGATAAAATCTGTTCTGGCAGTTAAGTTGGAGCTCTTGTACCGCAGGCATCACGCTCTCCTGGGCAGTGAACAAATAGACATTGAAATACACCAAACCTGTGAGTCTATCTACCTTCCCACCCCAGCGTCCTCCTGGAGACACCTGGGAAGAGACCTTTAAAGAGGGCTCAGTGACCGGCAGCTGTACCGAGTCAATAACGTAATTGATCCTTTTAAGTATAGCATCTTTCACAATGGGCCGAATATGCCGCTGAAGCGAATCATTTCACGCCGCATTTGTTTTGCTTTCAGATCCGCGCTCTGCCAGCAGGGTGACTGCACTGTAGTTTAATGAGCTTCATTTTACGCAGCTAATTTCCGGCGCGCGGGAATCGGCTCGAGTTTTTATGGTGGAACAGTTGCCTTTTCATTATGACCCTACATTATGACTCGCTTCTGCAGTGATTTTCCTTTATGCCCATACACATGGAAACCGAGAAACTCATTTACAGTAGCAATAAGAACATCCTTTTTTTCTTCCTATTTTGAAGTTTTTGGGTCTGAGTGGTGATTGTTCGCCTGAAGTGCATCATTACCTCGCTCTCGATTTTTAAAGCTTAAAATGCCTCTAATTTGGCTTTTTTCCCGCCTGAAATTCTCCCCACTTCAATCCAAGTTAATGAGGAAAATAAATACCGGCCCTCTCTCTTCCTGCTTTCCAGATGTTGGCATGTCCTAGTCCCTGTCTCTTGGAGAACGGTTGGTTCCTTTAGGCCAGGCACCCCTTGACAAGGTCCCAACCTCCTTTTCCCCAGCACATTTCCCCACATCAGAGACAGCTTCAATGGCTCCCTGTGGCTAGGAGGAATGAGTTTAAGGCACTCACCCTGGCGTTTCGAGCTTATCACGGCAAAGGCCCAGGATATCTCAAATCAAGGCTCATCCCATATCGTCAGGAGCAGACATTGAGATCCTATCAGCAGCATTCGCTCAATGTCCCCGGCTTCGCAAAAATGCGACAAGGAGGCAGGTCCTTCACTGTAAGGACAGGCAAATTAGTGGAACGCCTCACCCAGCCACCTACTCATGCTGGATGCAGAACAGGATTTCAGAAAGGCTTCAAAAACTTGGCTCTTTAGGCAGGGGAAGTAGCATCCTTGAGCTACTCAGTCTCTCTAGTCTGCTAGCGCCGGGACACCTCTTCAGATGTAGCTGTGCGCGCTATAAGTGGCTGTTGATTGATTAGTCTGTAGTTTAAAGGCTTAAGCCCCAGTGTTGCCATGGTGCTTCCTCTACATCAGGTCTTCTCATTCACAAAGCATTCAAGGAACACTTTGGGTGTCCCACGTTTGATGGGTGCCTTATTGATTTTGTGTTATCATACAGCTGTGGGCCCTTGGGAGTTGAATGGATTGTTGAACCTTGGCATCACTGATTGGTTACCTTTATGGAACTAACAATAATGATATCCTTTGCCTGGATTATCCCCTTCTGCATATTGCTGGCCTCCCAAGATCTTATAGGGCCGACGCGGAGTGGCGTACGAAGGATACACTGACCCCTAATGAATGTGTGACTACAGGGCGGTGTCCCCATGACCGTCCCGTGTTCGGAGATTATTTTACGAAACTCAGATATGATTGACGAGTGTGTTATGGAGCACAAGTAAGGTTGATTCAACCGTCTTTTAACAATTGATCACATTGGGATAAAGACCAGATTTTAGAGGGATCTATACCCTGAAGAAGGCCAACGACCCAGTAGGGCAAACAAAAATTTGCTGAAACATGTTGGTAATTGCAGAGGGGGTTAAAGAGTAGTAACTCCTCCTATACACCCCTTTTCCTGACTTTTAATCCTGTCAATGTGGACCACTAATAAAGGAGTTCAGGTGGTACCTCCTTAGGCAGTTTTATCTCTTTTTCTTTTTGCACCAGTGATCCCTCACAAGGGACACTTTTCCTCTTTTTCCTTTCCTTTTCCTTTACCTAAAAAAAAATCCAGCACTCCGCCCAGTGTATTGGTCTGCACCTGGGAGTTGTAAGCGGCCCTATGATGAAGCATGCCACTATATAGTGGGTGAGGGCAGTATTAAAAATCCCCTTTATCCCTCTTCTTTAACCCCTTCCCTACATTCTCTTTTGGATAGAGACACGGACAGAATAATTCACGGCAGGGTCTCTTTTGTGATGTAATTTAGTCCTTCTCTTTTTGTGAGTTTTGGTACTTTTATGAGGGGCGTTAGTGAAGGCCTCTATTGTTTTCTTATCTGATGGTAATGAGCCTCTGCTACCTCTGTTACAACTTCCCCAGTCTTTTTTTGGGTTACTTAGCATTACACCTATGACACAGGAGTTGGTGCAATGTTCTCCCTCTTGATGGCGTCTTGGTCCTATTGATTTTTCTCAAATGTTCTTATTCCTCCACTCAAAAGTGCTTTTTGAGTCACCCTTGTCACATGGCCCAGGGGGACATTGTTGTCTTCTCTAAGTTAGCATGAGCATGCTGCAGATTGTCCGCTGCTTTGCACACGTTACGGCACACGTTTATTTTGGCCCGGATGATACGCTTTGAATGAATATCTTATTCAGCACCAATTTCTTTTCTTTTTCCTCTCACTTCATTCGGCTTCATTTTTCAGTCCACCATGATTCTGATTTGGATTTGAATGGCTCTTTAGCCTTTCAACGAGACGCTTTGGCTCTGCTTACCTCTGATGTCTATTTTCGTCCAAGTCTACCGACCTGTCCAAGGGGAGGGTGTCACATGGCCCAGGGGGACATTGTTGTCTTCTCTAAGTTAGCATGAGCACGCTGCAGATTGTCCACTGCTTTGCACACTTTACTGCAAACGTTTATTTTGTGAATGCCTCTTTTGCCATTTTTACATGAGAGCCTATCGCTGTGTTCACTCTCTGCAGGTTCCTGGGATTTAGTCTGAACTTTGTGAGCAAGGACGATCAACAATACCCCTTGTTATTCTGTTCTGGTCAGGCCCTAGCACCTAGACAAAACGTACTGATGCAGCTGTTGTTTGGCAATACGTACTTTGGTCTTATTGGAATACATGAATAGGTAGCCGACACTTGGAAAGGGACCTTTCCAGGGAGAAGAGCACAACAGTACCTATGATGTAGATTTACCATCTATTGACTGAGGTATGGGGTCTGCTGATAACGTCCAGAGATCTTCTAACATATAATAATTCTGCTTCTATACAAGGGGAGGGAGGTTAGGCTATACTGTCTTTTCATAATGACAGCTCCTTTCATGATTTACGGACTAATTGCTATACTTACCATATTTGTGTTATGAATGATCTTGCTTATTGTGGCACGCATACTGCACATTAGAGCACGTTAGTTAAAATAAATATTTTAAACTTATTCGTGTCTCTGTCACATCTGTTTGTGGACAAGTACAAGAGTGCGAGCGAAAGGGTGTGTCTTGCAACTGTGATTCCTGAGAGAGTCGGGAGTGTTGTGTTCTGGGGTGTCTAATCATTTGTTTCTCTGTGAGTGAGTAGGAGAGTAGGAGAGCAAGTGAGACACTATAGCTAGTCGGTCATGGGCTCATGGGTACTAAGCTGGTAGGATGACCCAGTCCCTATGTACTAAGGTCCCATAATCCTACGCATAATTCTGTGTTTGTGCAGAATCCCTGCAACATGGCGCCACCAATGTTTGGTCTGGTACTTATTCACAAGGCCCCTGAGTAGCGCTTGTGCTTGTCCACGATACCCTCTCACCAGTTCACGGAGACATCCATGGTGAGGGGGCTTTGCCTCCTGCATTTGTAGGGTACACCTATTCCTGTTGGTTATTCAAGCTTGAAGTATAAAAGGTTTTTTATGACCCATTTGTGCTACCATTTTATTGGCTCTTTAAACTTTTACATGGCAGAACCAGTCGCTATCCCGGCACATAACCAGGCGGTGGTTATAGCTTACTTGACTCAGCACGGAGTCCCCAATGCGGGGGCTACCTTTATTTTCGTGGTTGATGCGGATCCAGCATACCGCTTCGAAGTTTTTTACTCTTGGGTTACATTTCCTGCGGTAAATGTGAATGATAATTTGTTTCACACTTACACGGCCGCTGCTCCTTCAGCAGCGAACCGTCCTTATGCATTGATTAAAGTTCCGTTGACGTCCTGGGAGCATACCATTTGGTTTGCTGGCACCCTTCCTCACACTGTCTCTTTTGTTGGAATGGGCCCCTTGTCTATCGATGGGGCTACTTGGCCTGTTTTGGCTGGTTTTACACCACATACAAATTATCTAAATTATACTATTGTAGAGCTACGTCTACTCTATACACAATTAGTTCATCTTCATAGACGAGTCATACAGTTTATGTCTTGTGCACTTCAAGCAGCTCTGTCTGGAGCTGCTCCTCCTGCACCGGGTCCGGGCGGAGGACTTGTAATTAGTCCCGTCATGATTAATTCTGTATATGGAGCATTTTATAGTACCTTTTATTCTGAATGCTATTAACTATGATTCATGTGTTTGTCTCTTTTATGGTACTGTAAAACCGAAATAAAGACTTTGACTGACTGATTAATTCTGTGATGGGAAAATGTCCTCAAATTCGTGAGGACTTACCATTTTGGATCGCACAAAACATTGATCAGCTTGAGGCTGTATTTTCACATACGTCTCCTGTTGAGAAACACAGGATCCTTACAATGAGTTTGCTGAGTGGTCTGATTCCTCCTTTAGTGGACTGCACCACCTGGGGGAAGGTGTTTGCTTCAGTGTATACACTGTGCTTTGGCACCCCCTCCATGAGCGTTCTGCTGAGCATTCTGAAAAAGGTACAGGATGAACACGGGGCTGGTCCAGCCCTGGATTTGGGGATGAAGTTAGTGGGCATGTTCCCTATAGTCTCCGATATGATTCTGACCAACATTAAAGGTAAAGCAGTTTGCTTACAAGTGCGCCAACGCCTGTCGGTGGTGGCAGACGTAGATCGGGAGCGACAATTGACGATTAATATTGCGGATGTTTATACATCCTTGGGTCGCAAAAGCTTGGGGATACGACCATTTACAAAGGCACAGAGTAAACCCCCTCCGGA
Source organism: Calotriton arnoldi (assembly GCA_963921515.1). NCBI lineage: Eukaryota > Metazoa > Chordata > Amphibia > Caudata > Salamandridae > Calotriton > Calotriton arnoldi. Next base: position 1,224,524 of record CAWUFW010005820.1, read on the forward strand.
AAAGGAGGGTCGCCCGGTTTTCCCTAAAAAGGCTTGGAATAAAAATGTGCGGCAGCAACAACAGAAGCCTGGTTCTCGAGCTGGTTTGCCTCCACCTGACGCTTCTGAACGTAGATGTGATTTGCGTGACCGCTCTAAAATTAAATCACCTGAGAGGTTTCAGGTTCCTGATCCTCGTTCTCCTTGTTCCTTTTAGGAATCGTGGGATCAACAATTCGGCGAAGGAGGGTGACAGGATCGCAGACAAGGCTAGTCTATGCAAGTAAGACATGACCCCAGTTTGGCGTAAAAGTCAAGCAGGAGGAACCACCTCAATATCGAGCCCTTTTTCAGAAGAAAAAAGTTGCCGCTTTGACTGCAAAGTATGCCTCAGATGGTGAGAATCCTCCTCCTTGACAGGAGTTGGGCGGTAACCCTCCTCGACAGCGTCAGCGGAGGTTACCATAGTGCGGCAGACACTCCACCAGCGTCTGGAGACGAAAGCAACTGACACTTTTATTACCGTTGAAACAGCTGACACTCATGTTGCTCCTCCTGATAGGCTTTATGAAGTGAGCCACAGGGTCAGACTGATTGCATATGGCCATGTCTGAACTGGGGTGGTGGAGTGAGCTAAAGAATGATGATGGATTAAACCCAGATCAGTTGACTGGGGGTGAGTGTTTGATTTGCTCTAGCGCTCCGTCCATCATCCCCTTTGGTATGGCCTTAGCTCCTGCATTGTATCGCAATCAGGCTGGTTGGGACGAGGATTCGCCAGTGCATGTTATTCCTTTGCATTCTATGCCACAGCCCCAACCGCATTATCCAATTAAAAGTGATGCTAAAGCGTCCGTTTGTGACATTCTGACTCAATTGGAATATCAGGGTTTGATTGAACCCTGTGTTTCGTCAATGATTAATCCTCGTTTTGCGATATTGGAACCGGACGGTTCGTATCGTATAGTTTTGGATTATAGACATTTGAATAGTCATGTTCGTACCTTTGCGGTGCAGAACACACATAGTTCTGCGTTAGTGAATAACAATGTTCGAAAGAAATATAAAACCACGTTGGATATTTCAAATGGTTTTTTCAGTCACACTTTGTCTCCTGAGAGCAGCAACTTGACCGCATTCAGCACTCTCGGCAATCAGAGACTATATGCAAGATTGCCTGTGGGGTATAAGAATAGCCCGGGGTTTTTGCTACGCGCATAGTGTCGATTTTACATGAAATTGACCCCGATGCATTTTCTTATGTCGATAATATTTACTTGACAGACATTGAATCTGCATCTCATGCATGTTGATCGCATAATTACACATTTTTCGGCTTTGGGTTCTAAATTCAACTTTGCAAAATCCCATATTGCCTTTTTGGCAGTTCTCTTTCTCGGTTATGAACTGAATAATAAAGGTAGGGGGTTGCCCCCCCATTTTTTTGAGAAATGTGCTCAATTCCATCTACCCTCAAAACATTGCAATCGTTGCTGGGTTTCTTGAGTTTTGGCAAGACTTACATTACTTATTATGCCCTGCATATCAAACCGTTATACACGTTGATACAACCTTCTTTTTCCTCTTCCAGTTGGCTTCCGGAACATGCCGCAGTACTTAGGTCTTTGCAGTCTGATCTACTCGCGACTCAATTCTTGTTAACCAGAGATAACACAACTAATTTAGTCATAAGGATTGTACCAGGAGCGTTAGGATTCACATGTGACTTTCAATGAAGGGGACACAGTTCCCATTGCTTATAAATCGCATTTGTATACTCCAGCTGAGATGCGTTTTTCTTTGACAAAAAAACTTTGACAGCAGTACAAATGGCGATTCTGAAGGAACGCTCTCTGGCTCAGGGAAAATGCATTTTCGTGGTCTCGCCGGTGCCCGCCTTAGAGGCTGTCACGAAGTTGAGTGTACCAAATTCTAAAGCTCTGCATCCCCGTTGGATAAAATGGGCTAGTTCATTGACGTCGGCTGATGTCAACTTTATCTTTGACTCTTCTTTGCAGACACAGGAGTTTTTACAATATGAACATGTTCATCCTCCTCCTTTATCGCTACTCTCTCTTGATCAGTACAAATGTATAATTTACACTGATGGATCTTCACAGCCTGCCATAGGTTCTAAACATGCTTTTTCAGCACCCTGCGCGATTGTGGCTGGCATGATAGTGGACGGAGATTTTAAATCCTCCCTGGTTCACACACAATCCCTTGGGATTACACGGCGCAATTGGCCGACTTATGGGCTTTGGCTCTTGAATTTGCTGATCCTGATGTGCCGACGCTTGTAGTGTGCGATTCCTTTTACTGTGTACAATCCTTTAATGACAACTTGTTCTTTTGGCAACTAAATGATTTTCGTGATTCTAAAGGTAGTGCAATAAAGCATAAAACGCTTTCGGTCCGAGTGGCCGTTCTTAAGGAACGTTTGCCACTCACACATGTTATTTATACATTGGGCCATCAGCGTGTTGGAGCACACACTGTTGGTAATTCAATGGCTGAGGAAGCAGCCAAATCTGCAGTAGCCACATGTACAGTAGCAGATGTTACTAGGTCTATGACTAAAATTGATGATGACATTTTGGCGGCTATTGCCGCAACGAAAGAAGGAACACAGCTTCCCCAAGGATTTCCTGCACGTTATACTTATTACTTAACGCCTGATCAAATTCCATTTGTAACCATTCCATCCATCGGTGATCGTTTGATACCCAATGAGAACCGCAGACTTTCTTTGATTATAGCTGCTCACGAAGGCATGTCTTCTGCATACGCTGGAGTGACGGCGACGGCTTTTACAGCAATGTTTTTGGTGGCGTGGCTTATACCAGCAAACTCGCAAATATGTTCTTTCCTGTGACATTTGTCAACAGATTAAAACTTCTACAGCTTCACAACCACCTCATACTCAGCTTTTCATTTCAAATCAACCTTTTGGTTGTATTTATCTTGATCACTGCGGTCCTTTGACATCCGACAATGCTTTCAAATATATTCTGGTTGCAGTTGATTTGTGCACTATGTTCCTTTGGGTTTGGCCGCAACGCAGTGCTGGCGCTCAAACTGTTATAAAGGATTTGTGTGTCTTTGTAGGGACATTTGCCTGTGGCACCTTCCGTTCAGACCAAGGTCCGGCTTTTGCCTCTAAGGCTTACCGGGATGCGATGAAGTCTTTGGGGGTGCAGGTGCAATTCTCGTCTCGATATCGGCCTGAGTGCAATTCTGTTGTGGAGTGGATGAACAGTGACTTAAAGCAATCTTTAGCAGCAAGGGTATTAGGTAGGGGACGGGCTGGTTGACTCATCTATATGGAGTCCAACGTGCACTAAATAATCTCCCTAGAAGATCTCTAGGTGGGCGGACCCCGTGCGAAATGCTCTTTGGCATTAAGATGTTTGTGCCAGACCTTGATGGTCTAGACGTTGTGGCGGCTGCCGCAACGTTTGACGTAGATAACCATTGTGCTGTGTTACAGGATCTACAAAAGAATTGTGACGCTCTTGCGAAAACTCATTTGCCTTCATCTATGGATGCAGCAGTACTGATTCCGGTTACTGGCTGGCTTTCTAAAGTTGGAGATCTGGTCTGAGAGAAGGTGGAGAACAAGAAAGAATTTGGTCCATCGTATCGTGCACCGGTTCCAGTCCTTGGTTTGAAAGGCACTCATACTGTGATCTTACCTCCACTACCTGGTCGCAAGGAGAATCGTTTAATTTCCATTGAACATGTCAAGTTACACCATATGGCCGATACTCAATAGTATGCCTACAAGCATTCAGCGGAGGGATGTTTCACTTCATCCAATGAATTTGGTTTCCTTTAGTTCTCCCCATGCACTAGTAGGGGAGATGGAGACTTCAATTGATTTATTGCCTGCTTTGCCTTCTACTTCTACAATTGTGGAAACTGAGTATGCTTCCCCAACAGTTGAAATCATAGTTGATATTCCTGAAAGTACAATTCATTCACCATGGACCAAGATAACTTTTCTTCAGATACGTCTTCGTTGTCTTCGTCTGTGGCAGTGCCTCCTACATGGATTTGTGTTTTCATCTCCTGGTTAAAAATAACTTACCTGGTACCACCATGGACATAAAAAGAACTTACCTGGTGCCGCCATGGACATACATCTGGATTGTGTTGTCAGTGGTATTCCTCTTCATGTGGGTTGGCTCAGTGACTGTCTTTTTCCTTTTGATTAATGCCACTACTTACCTGAACGCTCTGCTGCTGACTTGGTTGATGGAGTTCTGGCCCCACATACTTCGTCTCATAAAATGAAATGAGATCCAGCCCTAGTTAACATTTCGGCTTTCCCAGTCGCTGATGGCATCATTTGGGATAAAGTGCCATTTGATGTATATGGTCCTACGGAATTTTTGTAAATACCATTCTGAGTTTCTTTAGGTGATGTCGTTGACCCTGGAATGCACTCCGACGATTGGGATGTCATCGCCGTTTACTCATTGTTTTCTGATTTGCAATATTAGACTGTATTTGATACTGAAGATCTGTCTTTGAATTCCACAAATTATGCAGATTTATTTTGTTACCAACATTATGGCAATCATTTTGTGCACAAAACCAGTACTCAAAGACCACAATTCAATTACACACATTAGGAGCATTGCCCAACGCCGTTTAAGGGTAGTTCAATAACACAGAAAAGAAAATTTGCATATTTTTCTGGTTACAATCTATCAAACCCTGTGTCCTATTTTTATAAAGTAAATAAGCCCACCCGCAACAAATACATTCTTACCCACACTAAATTAGTTTATTCCTCTTCCTTCATAGCCGATTTGTCCCTGAAAGGCTACGATTATTGGAAGGACATGGTAGATTTAAAATCTATTTGGGGAACAAAAGGTTGGCAGGTGCAGGGTATGGAGACCTTGCATCATGTATGTTTAATACCATCTCAGTTAATATTTTTAAATCAGCCGGTTCAGCACACTACCTGCTTCGGATTAGCCACTGTGAAAAATGTGAATACTCCCTCCATTCCATCGTTGGCTGACTATGTCACATGGCGTACACTTATAAACTACACGATTGAGGACTTGACTGTTATGTTTCAAAACTGTACTCTTAATTAATCTAGTATTGACCCTTCGGGTTGGTTGCTGTGGACCATGAACACCAATGCCTGTCATTTGCGCTTTAAAAATGCCACAATAGGGTTCACTCAAAGTAGACCTGACCCTCGTTGCCCCCAATCTCATACAGGTACCACATATTCTGTTGGCAAATTATGTCAACAATTGTTGGAACATTCCACCCTATCGTCTGTGAAGCAACATCTTTCCCTTTTGTCAGGTGACATTAATCTTGCTGATTTTCTATTAGGTCCAAAATCCCCTCACACTAAACGTTTTGTATATGCAGCATATAATGAGTTTTGGAAATTGTCCCAAATGAAAGCAGCAGTACGCTTACTTCAAATTGATCAGGATAATTTAGAAAAAGTTCTTGCCATGGTTGATAACAGTATAAACACTCTGTCTTCTCGTATATATACTTTGGATAATATTGTATCATCTGTTATTGACATTGTTCAAAATGCCGTGTCTATTTTGTATCATGGTCAAAATCAGCTGCGTTCCGTTATGCAATTTGGTTGGACCTTGCAAACACTTAAAAATGGGAGAGTACCATGGGATTATCTGAACGCTTCTGCATTGTTTTTACCATTTAATTTGACAGCTAAACAAAAATGTATGTCTATGAAAGATGCTACATACACTATGTTACACATTGAGAAACAAGAACAGTTACTATTTTCTGTGGCAGAGACTGATTCAGCTGAATGGTTAATTCATGGGGTTATTTTCTTCCCATCTCACTTTTCCAGTTTTCAGCTTGCATGAAACACTATCCTGTATGTAGATATGAACCGCTTGGGAGCCGTTATATTAATGAATTATGGTCATTACCGTTCGCATTTCGTTGTCGGCGGGCGGACAAGGATGTTTTCCTTACAGGGGAGGATTGTGATTCTACAGTGGGACACTCCCTTGTCTATAAACATGTAAAACTTCACGGCACCTGCAACGTTTCAGCCCCTAATTTGGCTTGTTTTTTAAAGGGAACCCCGGTCCCTGCTATTATTCCCACACTCACTCTGCTTTCTAACGGCAGTTATCTTATCCTAAATAACCAAAACTGCTGCAGCTTAAGAGTTGGCATCCCGTATATAGTAACAGTTTCCCAACGTGTTACATGTTGCAGCAATGTCCTGTTTCCACCCCCACATGGGATTGTAGATAGTTTGTTGTGGCCTTCCATTCCTACTTTGAAAATAGATTTCAATAAGCTAAGCAAACTCAAAGCGCTATTGTTTCAACAAGAAGTGGCTCTCACATGAGCTTGTGATACCTTCGAATTGCAGGTGGCGGGAACATCAAGTGAGATTCAGTCATTGCTAAACCTGAATCTCCCCCTACATTTTGGAGAATTAATTCACCAAATATTTAATGCATCTGATACAGCGGGCTTGGCCCAATTTTTTAAGGTCATGGGCTCCGGCCTTGTCATCTTGTTTCAGACTATTTTTGGAGTAATCCCAGCTTTTATTCATTCTATTTTTTCCAGCGTATTCAGAGGGTTTCCCCTGCTGCTACTCTTGCTTTGTGGAGTTCTGTTACTTCTACTGCTGCTTCGTATTGCCTGCTCGACCTGTGGTACTGCCAAGTCGGAACCAGTTGCATCGGTAACGTGATCGGATGCGGCAGCTTTTTGGTTTAATGCCATTAGAAGCTCTTAACATCGACTATTGGCTGACCTTCCGTTATGCCTACTTCACCTGCGTGCAACCTGTGTTCTACTGCCTCCGTTGCCCTTTTCAATGGGCCCTGGATGTCTGCCTTTCCAATACGTCTCACGCTGCCCTGGATTGTGAACTGTTAATGGGTCCGTTGATGGCCCATGACCAGGACTGTTCCGTGGGTAGGCGCTTTGTGTATGATCCTACACTTGGATCATCAACAGACGAGTACCTGTGCTCGTGCACAGCGCCTCTTGGATCAGAGTTTCATCGAAGTTAACGCAGGTTGCCCTGACATGCTCCTGACTGCCTCTGGATCTGAGGAGCACGTCTGTTCATTCGAGTTGCTTAATTGGATGGCGTACCTTTTTAGTATTGAAGGTTCTGACAGCTTTGCTGGAGCTTATGGCTTTCCACTTATCCCGCAAAGTTTTTGGCCCGGATGATACGCTTTGAATGAATATCTTATTCAGCACCAACTTCTTTTCTTTTTCCTCTCACTTCATTCGGCTGCATTTTTCAGTCCACCATGATTCTGATTTGGATTTGAATGGCTCTTTAGCCTTTCAACGAGACGCTTTGGCTCTGCTTACCTCTGATGTCTATTTTCGTCCAAGGCTAGCCGACCTGTACAAGGGGAGGGTGTCACATGGCCCAGGGGGACATTGTCGTCTTCTCTAAGTTAGCATGAGCATGCTGCAGATTGTCCACTGCTTTGCACACTTTACTGCAAACGTTTATTTTGCGAATGCCTCTTTTGCCGTTTTCACATAAGAACCTATCGCTGTGTTCACTCTCTGCAGGTTCCTGGGATTTAGTCTGAACATTGTGAGCAAGGTCGATCAACAATACCCCTTGTTATTCTGTTCTGGTCAGACCCTAGCACCTAGACAAAACATACAGATGCAGCTGTTGTTTGGCAATACGTACTTTGGTCTTATTGGAATACATGAATAGGTAGCAGACACTTGGAGAGGGGCCTTTCCAGGGTGAAGAGCACGATCTATAATGTAGATTTACCATCTATAGACTGAGGTATGGGGTCTGCAGATAACACCCAGAGATCTTCTAACATATAATCCTTCTGCTTCGATACAAGGGGAGGGAGGTTAGGCTATACTGTCTTTTCATAATGACAGCTCCTTTCATGATTTACAGACTAATTGCTATGCTTACCATATTTGTGTTATGCATTGTCTTGCTTATTGTGGCACGTATACTGCACATTAGAGCACGTTAGTTAAAATAAATATTTTAAACTTATTCGTGTCTCTGTCAGATCTTATTGTGGACAAGTACAAGAATGCGAGCGAATGGGTGTGTCTTGCAACTGTGATTCCTCAGAGAGTCGGGAGTGTTGTGTTCTGGGGTGTCTAATCATGTGTTTCTCTGTGAATGAGTAGGAGAGCAAGTGAGACACTATAGCTGGTCGGTCCTAGGCTCATGGGCACTAAGGTCCCATAATCCTACGCATAGTTCTGTGTTTGTGCAGAATCCCTGCAACACCCTGAAAAGGAGGAGGGACTGAGAGGGCACTCTAGGATGTAGACTAGGGATAAAGGCATTGAGCTCTGACTGGTGGAGCGCATACATTGGTCCCTGCTTTACCAGTAACACTTGTGTTTTACCAGCACCTTGGGCCTTCCATCCTGCTCCTTGAGGGATGGGAGGCGAAGAGCTAAAGGTGTGTTGATACCATGTGTTTTTGTGGGGTGTACGTTCACCCTGAGGAGTATTTCGTGCAGAAGGGGCATATGTTTGTTGTTGTCCAGCTCAGTGGTACTCCTTTAAGTCAACATCGGAAGGATGCCTGTGACCATGAGGTCAAGCACAGATTCCTGCTGTGGATGCATTGGTCCACTGAGTCACCAGACCCAGATTGGTCTGTTTGTTCTGCTTTGATGTTCCCAGATATCTTCTTTGGATTACCCTCACTGTATGCTCTATAGGACCTCTTGGTTGCAGCTTTGCCGTTCTGTCTGCTTTTGGATTTGTAAACACTGTTTCAGGCAATAGCAAGCGGATTCCCTGGGGTGCGTTCTTGTCTCTCAAAATTACTGTCATCTTCAGCTTTATGTCCTGGCATTGTCCTTTCAGGCCTTCTGCTACCTTATGTTAGATGTTAGTAATTTGAGGAGAATTGCATAAAAAAAAAAGTGTTGGGACCTCCTATATTCCATTGATTGTTGTTCTGCCGCAGTGTTTTTCACTTACCTGGGCAGTGGCTTTGGCCACCTATATTAATTGGTTGTTCTTCTTCCTATTCACCACCCTTCAACTGGAGTCCATTTGAGATGATGGAACCTTAATTAGTGGTGCTGCTGCCTACAGGTCTGGTGATAGATCACTCAGTATTGGTTATTGTCTGTGTGGGAGTGCAGCTCTGAAGACATTATTGGGTGGGGGAGTTTAAGGTCAGGCTCTTCTCCCTGATGGGGCTCTTCGTCTGTGCACTGGTTATCAGTCATTTGTTCCTGGCTCCATCTCCAACTATTTTAATGTTTACACACTTTGGCCTATTTTTGCTATGATTTGCTTGGGTCCCTGGTTTGTTCAACTCATTCTTAACCGTCATTGATGACGCCAGACAAGAAGGTGAGCATGGATACATTTGTGGTCTGCTGCTTTCTGTCTTGTCCATGTTGTGTCTAGGCAGGTATACATCTCTTTTGGCAGTGTTAGGGCAGATGGATAAGGATGTGTAGATTTCCGTTGGTATGATAGTTCCTGGTGCTCAGACTAGGCAATAGCTTTTAGTTCTCGGTCAAGAGTGCTGACTATGCATGTTGCAGAGGGAACTTGTGAAATGGAGCATGTCCACCTTCCTTCAACTGGAGTGGCTTGATGTTGATGACAAAACACTCTGGCTAATTTCTCGTTTACTGATCAAATATGTGAAGAGGCTTTTAGTGGGGGTCTATTGCAGTTCTGGCACTCCTGATGTGATTCTTCCTGTTCCTGTAGGGCTGGTTAGCCACTGCCTTTGTTACAGTTGCAGACTCCTTTTACCACGGCTCAACTAGGAGAGAGGATGTGGTGTTATGGCCAGAGCTGCTGACTTTGAGGGAACCAGGCTCAAGCATCAGCACTGGCACAACATCCTGTGATTCTGGGCAAATCACTTTAATCTCCCTGTGCCCAAGAAATGAATGTGACTGTGTGTAATTTAACTGGTGCTCATGCAAAGCACTCCGATATATAAAACTGTAAAAAAAAAACAGATTGACCATTGGATGTGTATCCCATTTCTCTTCCTTAAATATACTTTTATGGTCATACTGCCTGGACTGTCCTTCTTTTTGGTTGGAGTATCCCTCTGCTGATGCTTGGTAGGACCTGTGACTAGCCTGCATAAAGCTTCTGCCTTTGTTCTGGCCATAGTTGTGTTTTACTCTTCCCTTCTTCCTTTGTCAGATGCCAGGATGTTCCATCACATACTCTTCTAGCCTCTTGGACTTGTTTCTGAACTGATTGGGCTCTCTGTATGCCAAGAGTTGGCGGGACTTTGTCTGAGGTCTTCCTGCTCCTAGTCAATAATGGATTTACATTTTTTCTGGTGAGTGTGCTCACCAAGTTGCAGTTCTAGGGCATTCTTTGTGTGCCCTGGCACCGGATGTGAAAGAACTCATGGTTTCCCATGTTTAGGTTGTTGGTGGTTGGTGCTTGCTGCTTTGCAGGGGCGTGGCAGTGGCTGTTGTACTTGTATCGTTTAGCTTGTTTTCAAGGTTGGCCAATTAATTTAATATTTTTACCAATATTTGGAAGGTACAACTGGTATTAGGTGTTGAATTGATTCAAGGGTTGTGTTTTCTACTCTTGTCTGCCATAGATGGTGATTCCTTATTTGTAGAGTAAGGAATGGCATGAGGGGATAATTGTTGGATTACTTATCAGCAATCTTCATTACTCGGATTCTCCCTTCCTTTTGCCCGGTACTTACATTCTCTTCTTCCTTCCAGAGTGGTTCATCAACAATCTATGGCTTACTTTGTATGGTGCAGTATGCAGATTGGACACATGTGCCCTTTATGGAGTAATGGAGAGGGTGCAGTCTGTGTAGGGAGTGAGGAATAATATTCATGTTTTCATGTATTTACTGAGGTTTTCTAGCCTGACTTGAGGGAACAGACCTTTCTCCTCATACAATAACTACTGAGACAAGGATGAGAACTGGAGTAATGATGATTACTGGTAAGTAATCAACCATTACAGTAGTACATTTTCTGTGCCGACGGCCAACACTAGGTTCCTTGTAAGCTATAACAAAATGGAAGACAGCATTTTAATTTTTTTATTAATTTCTGCTTACTATGGTGCTGCTAAATCCCTATGAGTTGCAGAGTGCCGCAGAGACTCAGGGCCAAAATTGAGAAGCACAGGCACCCATTTGATCCGACTCTGTGTCCCTTGTGTTGTGAGATACAAATTTACACACATACACACACACACACACACACACACATGCACACACACACGCACACACACACACGCACACACACACATTACTCAGTGGCAGTCATCACTGTGTAGTTATAGTTAGGTCAGAGTTTCCATAGGAATAGAGTTTTTTGTTTCGCTAATTACTTTATCATTATTTGATGAATCTGCACAAAACTTTCAAAAATTGCATAACTCCTCGGCTCTTGCATAAAAATGTTTGCAAAGATCCATCAAACGGGGCCAAGAAAAAGGGGTGCTCCAAAACATTGATTTTTAATGTTAATTCCCTTTGGAAATTTGCTACCAAAGCAAACTGCTAAACGCAATTATACCAAATTTGGCAGAACGTTCAAACAGTATTCAGAAAGTATGTGTAAGAGTAACAAACACAATCCTTGTCAGAGTGGACCACAAAAGTCAATAAATGAACATGTATTTAACCCACTGGTAGCTTGGCACAAAACAGTCAAGCTTAAATTAAGAGGCAATGTGTAAAGTATCTATGAAACGCTCAAACAGTAATAAATTCAAAACACAACACAAGAAAAATACCAAACCATTATAGAAAATGAAGTTAAATTTAATAAATAGAATGACACCAAAATGATAACCATCCAATGAGTAGAACTAGAATTATGTATTTTTAAAGTTCTGGGTGAAAATAGTACCAAATAGCACAAAGCGCCAGTCGCAATTATTTGGCCGCCATGAACCGTGCCAGAGTGACAAGTTTAGGCTGACCACGATGGAGCATGGGCTGGATACAGGGGCCAAGTTCATGCCGGTGAAGAGTTTACCTTTTCAAAGTCCAAGTACGCATGGGGATCCTAAGATGGAGCTTCACGGTTGTGGGGGCTGCGTGGAGATCATTGTCAGCTTGAGGAGCTTCCCTTTGGCGGCTGACGTGCTCAGTTGCTGTTTTGTGCGAACAACAAGACTCGTCAGAACTTTGCGTTGGAGGGAGACACAGTGATCGTTTCTGATGCGAAGAACCTGCTCGCATTTGGGAAGATCCCCAAACGTCTAGATTTTCACCTCCAGCTCAGTTTTGAAGCAAGAGGAGTGGAGTCTAATACCAGTCAAGAGTCAAGGACCTGGGTGGCACCCCTTGGGGATCAGGACCCACTCCAACAGAGGCCAGCAGCAGGGCTCAGGCCGGTCCAGTTGCATTTTTAGAAAAGTAACTTGAAATCTGGCTTTGCCATTAAAGAGTAATTTAAATTTAAATTCACATGAGGGGAAGACATATCTCTCTATCTGTTCCCAAACTCAAGTTATCACTTATTAAGTGTAGTAAGGTAACCTAGTGTTAGTCTATGGGAGAGATAGCCTTGTCACAATGAAAAATGACTTTAGGAATTTTTCACAGTCAGGACTTGTAAAACTTGCCAGCAGTCACGGCCAGTGCAGGTAAGAGCGGTGGGGTGGGGAGGGGCACGGGGGGTGAGTCGACAGACGATGACGAGGGAAAATAAAATTAAAAAAAGAAAACCACTTAACTTGTGCTTGCCCCATTACCGACTCAGCAATGCGGCAAGTGCAAGGTAAATGTTTTTCTTTTTTTAAATTTTATTTTCCCTCATCGTCGTCTGTTGCTCGCCCCACCGTCACACCACTCTTACCTGCACAGGCCGCAACTGTTGGCAGGTTAAAATGGCTTTTTAAAACTGTGCTACTGGCTTCAACGGAAGGCCTGAGACATGTTTTACAGTGTTACTTTAGTGGGTGCCGCAGCCCACTGGTAGCAATTAATTTACAGGCCCTGTGTACCTGTAGAACTATATACCAGGGACTTATAAGTAAATTAAATGTGGCAATTAGGTGTTTACCAATTTTACCATGTTTAAGGGAGAGAGCACAAGAACGTTACCACTGTTAGCAGGAGTAAAGTGCGCAACGTCCTAAATGCCAACCAAAACGTGTTCAGCAAAGGATAGCAAAAATCTAGGGTGACCCTGTAGAAAGGACCCGGTCCAATCGCATTTTTTTGTGTGATTTGGTGAAAGTCAGTTTTGGAGAAATTAGCGTTTAAAGAGGGGCTCAGGTAGGGCATGAAGAATTAAAAAGTTAGATATCTGGTTGGTTAATCCCAAGGGTGTCCTGTAGTACTTAAAATTAAAAAAATACGTCCTTTTGATTGGCAGAGGACCTGACAGCCATTTTCATACCACAGTATGGATGGCAGACCCTCAATACTGAGTGATCAGATTGGCTGCCGCATCTCTGAAGAAAATGTTGCGGGCACAAACCCAGTGTCCAGAAAAACGTAATTAAAAGGGGCATAAGGGGGCAGGGCAGGGACACTCTGACCCAAAAGCACTCGTGGGGTGGGGGTGACCCAGCATGGCCCTCCTGTGAGGTACCTGGGTACTCAAGTGGGAGCCACTGTACAAACTTCCACCCCATGGTACCGTGGTGCATTGCAAGCTTCCCAGAGGAAGCTTGGATGGAGAGTACTGCGTGCCAGGGAAAAAACAAATCAAAAAGAAAAGGAGAAGGAGAGGAAAATGTGAGTTGGGTGCCCAAGGGCGCTTGGCTGTCTGTTATTTCCAGAACTTTGCTGAAGATTTTGCGCCACTGTAGATTACTGAATGAGATTGAATGTAGCGGTGTCACACTTAGAGATGGCTTATATCACACTGCAGTTGTATACATTGCTCTAAGGTTCTAAGCCATTTTTCCCATCTTAGGAATGTGTGAAATGTATGTAACCAAAATTATGAGTCTAGCAAAATGTGTCTTTTCAATGGCAAATGCAAACCTGCCAACCACTTTACTTAAAAGAGCAGACCATATGAAGTCTTTAGGAGGGCAATCCGATTAAGATGAATGAAAAATTGGCCACAGGTGTAGCAAACACCACAAAAACATAGGCCGCTGTAACACTCACTGTATGATGTCATCAGAAAATGGGGACAGAGTCCCTTAGTCCTGTAAATGCGGTCACAATTTTTTTTCCTGTGGGTTGTAGTAGCCAGCCAATCAGATCGCTCAGTACTGGACGGCTATCTCATGGTTCTGAGAAAGCCGCAGGGAAAGAAAACTCCCTCAGCCAATCAGAAGGCTCTATTTTTTTAAATGTTGGTTCTGTAGGGCTCCCAGAGGATTCCCACTGGACCAGCCACCTAGATATACTTAAGTTTTTAAACCCCTTCTTAACCAGCCCGAGCACGTATTTAAATGCAAATTTCTCTAAAATGGCTGAACTGATTTACACCAAATAACAAAAAATGCTCTTTATGAGAAAAGTTTTAACTTTTTGCTGAATTTGGTGAAATTCCTTTCAGCCTTTTTTTTTCTGTATTGAGGAGCAAAGTTTCCTTTGGGAATTATCATGGTAGGTCAATGTTTGTCTACCCAACTTGAGTACTTTCTACTGGTCATTTAGTAAGTGCTACGTCATTGGGTAAATGTCTAGTGCATATTCTAAACTACAGCTGTGTAATGGACCATGAGGAAATGTCTCCAGTGACCATGTGACATTGTGTGCATTTCAGCAATGTGATTGTTCCTCGTGCGTCTTCATCCTGAGGTCTGTGTTAACATGAATCCTTGCCTTGTATAGAGGTAAATTTCCACCAAACAAGGGTACTTCCTCAACTATATAAAGCAAGTGTTTCTTTGTTTGGTGGAGATGTCCTCATTCTTCAGCATCAAGAACGCATCACTAAAATCTGTGGGAAACACGCTGGGGGGCCTTTTGATAAGATGTCCATCATCCTGGCAAAAGGAGGGAAGACCTTTGCATACTACTAAGGTGGAAGGAGCGGGCCAAACGGGCGAGGCTTCCAGGTGATTTTGCACTTTTGCATACTCATAGTAATGTAAAGGGAGAACCATGGGCTTTGCTCTCACCAGGAGAGGCCACAAAAGTACCTGCTGTCACAGTCACTACAGATTGCGCTCCGATAGATCAACGATGCATTGATCTCTACCAAGGAGGTCCTTTAAAGACGGGGAGGGGGAAAGATTTTGTCCCCTGGGACCCCATGCCTCAGTGTCCGCCCACTTGATGCTGGGTCCCCTGTATCCCTCCAGGGAACCCAGTGTACAGTGTTGGGGACTGCAGGAGAAGCCTTAACGCACTGGAGGTCCATGCCAGCTCCCTGCCTCCAGCGAGAGCCAGCATTGCTCCCGCACGCAGGGAGCAGCATAAAAGGTTGCCTCCTGTGTGTGGGAGCAATTTTCTTCATCTGTTTTCCTGCCAGCTGTCAAGTGAGTGGCTGTATGGGTGTATAAATGGGTGTGTGAGTAGCTGTGTGGGTGAGTGAGTGACTGTGTGAGTGGCTGTATTGGTGAGTGAGTAGGCGTGTCAGTGGCTGTATGGGTGAGTTAGTGACTGTGTGAGTGGCTGTGTGGGTGTCTGAATGGCTGTGTGAGTGAGTGACTGGGTGTGTAAGGACTGTCTGGGTGAGTGTGTGGCTTGTTGTATGAGTAGCTGTACGGATGAGTGTTGGTTGTGTGAGTGATTTTATGAGTGAGTGAGTCAGTGGGTGTGTGAGTGGCTCTATGGATGAGTGAGTGGTTGTATGAGTACTTGTATGGGTCTGTGACTGGGTATATGAGTGGTTGTATGGGTGAGTAAGTGGGTGTATGAGAGGTTATATGGGGGTATGAGTGGGTGTTTGAGTGGTTCTGTGGATGATGTCGTCAGTGATGTCATTTGAGATGTCATCATTGATGTCATCAGTGATGTCACTGACCATGTAATGAGTGATGTAATATGCGAGGTCATAAGCAGTGCAATGCGTGGGCATTAAGTTATAGTTAGCTTGGGTAACTATAACTGCTGAATTTCTATTGTTTGGTATGAGTGAAATCAGAGCTTAACTATAACACAGGCCAAACGGGCAAGGATTCCAGGTGATTTTGCACTTTTGCATACTCATACTAATGCAAAGGGAGAACCATGAACTTTGAACCAGGAGAGGCCACGAAAGAACCTACTGTCACAGTCACTACAGATTGTGCTTCGATAGATCAACGATGCATTGAACACCAAGGAGGTCCTTTAAAGAAGGGGAGAGGCGCCCAATTTTGTCCCTGGGGACCCCATCCCCTCAGGGCCCGGCCACTTGATGCAGGGTTCCCTGGAGCCCACCCAGGGCGACCAGTGTACAGTGTTGTGGACCGAGAGTGGTCCCTGAATGCACCAGCGGTCCATGCCAGCTCCCCACCTCCAGGGAGAGCTGGCATTGCTCCCGCACGCAGGGAGCAGCAAAAAATTCTGCTCCCTTCATTTAGGAGCAAATCTTTTATCTGTTTTCCTGCCTGATTGACAGTGGACAGGGAAACAGATGAAAAGTCTGATCCCAGCGAGCACAAGCAGTTTTTCAGCTCCCAGCAAGCGGGAGCAGACTTACTGTTTTCTCTCGCTTGGCAGGAGCTGTCAAAGCTCCCGCCAAGCAAAAGCAAATAGCTATATCTCAGAGGTAGGCACCCTGGGACATAGGGAGCCGGCTCTGGGGGATCGGTCCCCAGGGCCAAAAATGTGCCCCCTCCTTAGTTGATACAAGCCTGCTCCGGGGAGGTAATGGTCCCCGGGGTCGAAAATGGCCTGGGAGAGTGGCCGCTCGGCCCTCCCTCCATTGATTTAAATGTTATTGGTCTCCCGGGGCTGTAAGCGGCCTGGGAAGGGGGGCCGTGTGGCACCCCTCCCCTTTCATTATATTGGCCTGGCTCCAGGGAGATAGCGGTCCCCAGGGCTGAAAAAGGCCTAGGGAGGGGGCCATGCGCCCCCCCTCCTCCATTACATTATATTGGGCTGGCTCTAGGCAGGTGGTAATCCCTGGGGCCGATATCAGCCATGGAAAGGGGGGCCACGTGCCCCCCCTCCTCAAAATTAAAATATGTCCTGGGGACCTGGCCCACCCAGTGGCCAAAATACAAACAAGCACAGGAGACCAAATGCTCTTGCTTACTGGAAGCGGAAGATTTGTCTGATTCGATGAAACTATTGCTCTCACAGACAGAGGTGCATATTTAGCAGCTCCCTGTCTGTGAGAGCAATACCAGCTCACTCAGAATACGGTGAGCCGACAGGGACCGCAGGGCCCTTGAGGCAGAATAGAAAGACAGAGAGAGGCAGAATAAAAGTTAAAAATGAGCAGAAAGAGGCAAAATAAAGTTCATCAATGAGCAGAAAGAGACAAAATGGAGGTCAGAAATGAGCAGTAAGAGGCAAAATGAAGGTCAGAAACGAGCAGCAAGCAGCAGAATAAATGTGAGAATTGAGCAGAAAGAGGAAGAATAAAGGAAAGAAAATGAGCAGAAAGAGGCAAAATGAAGGTCAACAACAAGCAGAAAGGGGCAATCTAGAGATCAGAAACCAGCAGAAGAGGCAAAATAAAGATCAGCAACGAGCAGAAAGTGGCAAAATAGAGGTCAGAAACTAGAAAAAAGAGGCAAAATAGAGGTCAGAAATGAGCAACAAGAGACAGAATAGAGACAGCAACGAGCAGAAAGAGGCAAAATAGAGGTCAGAAACTAGAAGAAAGAGGCAAAATAGAGGTCAGAAATGAGCAACAAGAGACAAAATAGAGACAGCAACGAGCAGAAAGAGGCAAAATAAAGGTCAGAAACTAGAAGAAAGAGGCAAAATAGAGGTCAGAAACTAGAAGAAAGAGGCAAAATAGAGGTCAGAAATGAGCAACAAGAGACAAAATAGAGACAGCAACGAGCAGAAAGAGGCAAAATAAAGGTCATAAATGAGCAGAAGGTGGCAAAATAAAGGGCAGCAATGAGCAGAAAGAGGCAAAACAGAAGTCAGAAACGAGGAAAAAGAGGCAAAATGGAGGTCAGAACGAGGAGAAAGAGGCGAAATTGAGGTCAGCAATGAGCAGAAAGAGGCAAGATAAAGGTGAGAAACAAGCAGAATGAGGAAGAATAAATGCCAGAAACCAACAGAAAGAGGCAGAATTAAGGTCAGCAACGAGCGGAAACAGGCAAGATAAAGGTGAGAAATGAGCAGAAAGAGGCAGAATAATAGTCAGAAACTAGCAGAAAGAGGCAGAATAATGGTCAGCAATGAGCAGAAAAAGGCAAGATAAGGTGAGAAACGAGAAGAAAGAGGCAGAATAAAGGTCAGAAATGAGAATGAAGAGGCAAAATTAAGGTCAGCGACGAGCAGAAAGAGGCAAAATAAAGGTGAGAAACGAGCAGAAAGAAGCAGAATAAAAGTAAAAGTTTAGCACAAAGAGGCAAAATAAAGGTCAGCAACGAGCAGAAAGAGACAAAATAGTGGTCAGAAATGATTAGTAAGAGGCAAAATGGAGGTCAGAAAGGAGCCGAAAGAGGCAAAATATAGGTTAGCAACAAGCAGAAAGGGGCAATCTAGGGATCAGAAACGAGTAGAAGATGCAAAATAAAGGTCAGAAGCGAGCAGAAAGTGGCAAAATAGAGTTCAGAAGTTAGCAGAAGGATGCAAAATAGAGGTCAGAAATGAGAAAGAAGAGGCAAAATAGAGATCAGCAACAAGCAGAAAGTGGCAAAATATAGGTCAGAAACAAGCAGAAAGAGGCAAAATAAAGGCAAGCAATGAGCAGAGAGAAAAAAAATAGAGGTCAGAAACTAGCAGAAACAGGCAAAATAGAGGTCAGAAACTAGCAGAAACAGGCAAAATAAAGGCCAGCAATGAGCAGAAAGAGGCAAAATAGAGGTCAGAAACGAGGAGAAAGAGTCATAATAGAGGTCAGCAATGAGAAGAAAGAGGCAAGATAAAGGTGAGAAACAAGCAGAAAGAGGCAGAATAAATGGCAGACACTAACAGAAAGAGGCAAAATACAGGTCAGCAACAAGCAGAAAGAGGCAAGATAAAGGTATGAAATGAGCAGAAAGAGGCAAGATAAGGTGAGAAACGAGCAGAAAGAGGCAGAATAAATGTCAGAAATGAGAAGGAAGAGGCAAAATCAAAGTCAGCAACGAGCAGAAAGAGGTAAAATAGAGGTCAGAAACGAGCAGTAAGAGGCAAAATGGAGGTCAGTAATGAGCAGAAAGAGGCAAAATAGAGATCAGAAACAAGCAGAAAGAGGCAAAATAAAGGTCAGAAATGATCAGAAAGAAGCAAAATAGAGATCAGAAACAAGCAGAAAGAGGCAAAATAAAGGTCAGAAACGAGCAGAAAGAGGATAAATAAAGTTCGGAAACGAGCAGAAAGAGGCAAACTAGAGGTCAGAAAATTGCAGCAAGAGGCAAAATAGAGGTCAGAAATTAGCAGAAAGAGGCAAAATAAAGGTCAGTAATGAGCAGAAAGAGACAAAATAGAGACCAGAAACTAGCAAAAAGAGGCAAAATAGAGATCAGAAACGAGCAGAAAGAAGCAAAATAGAGACCAGAAACAAGCAGAAAGAGGCAAAATAAAGGTCAGAAATGATCAGAAAGAAGCAAAATAGAGATCAGAAACAAGCAGAAAGAGGCAAAATAGAGGTCAGTGACGAGCAGAAAGAGGCAAAATAAAGGTCAGAAGTGAGCAGAAAAAAGGCTGAAAATGAGCAGAGAATGAGCAGAACCTACTCAGGCACTTATGCAACCACACACAACTCAGATACTCTTACATCCATTCACAGACCCATTCAGACACTCATGCACCCACTCACAGATACACTGAGACAGACCCACAGACTCAGTCAAACATCTACTTACTCATACTCTCCCTCACCCACTCACAGACCTACTCAGATTCATGCACCAACTCACAGACCCACTCAGTGACTCACACACCCACTCACAGACCCATTCAAAGATGCATGCACCCACTCACAGACCTACTGAGACCCTCATGCACTCACTCAAAGACTGACTGACACACTCATGGAGGCATTCGCAAACCTACTCAGACAGTCTCACACCCACTCACAGACCCACTCAGACACTCACGCACTTACTCACACACTCACTCTCAAAGGTTACAGGTCACCGTTAGGAAATAACATATACATAGAATTTAAAAAACCTTAGAAATTCATTGGAAAAAACCAAAGGTTACAGGGAAGTTATAGTTAAGAAATAGAATTTAAAAAACCTTCAAAATTCACAGCAGATCTCTGAAAACTTCACACTTAAGGAACCCTTGTCTACCGACCACCCAGAATGCAAGCCTCATTCACCAACCTCTTCACCTACTTCATCACCCCTCTCACCATCAACTCCAGAGCCTTCATACTCCTCGGCGACATCAACTTCCACTTAGAAAACAAAACTGACCCATGCTCCACTACATTCTGGGAAAGGCTGAACAACATCGGACTAACACAGCTAGTCACAGACCCAACTCACATCGCAGGACACACTCCGGACCCCATTTTTTCCACTAGTGACAGCATCAAGGACATCTCCACATCACTGCTCACATGGACTGACAACTTCATCTTCCCCTTCCAAATCAACACATTGCAAGCCAACACACCCACCAGCATCAGCCTGCCCAGCCACAGCTGTGGCAAAGTCTCAGAAGCAAACTGTCTCAAAGCCCTCATCACGGACCCACCTAAATCCACCTGCGACTTCAACGAGGACAAAACCAGCGATGTTCCATGGAAAACATCGCTATCGCTGGGATAATTATCGCCATTGCGCTATGCGTTGTTAATACAGCGCTAGCATGGCGATAATTATCAGCGATAGCCGGCGATAAACATTTTCACGCTGAGGGCGGCCAGCGATAATTATCGCTGCCGCTTGGTAATATGCCCCCAAGTCCTTAATTTAGGTGCTGCATCAGCGTTAGTCATGACAGCCTGCATGCGTAGGTTTCTGAGGATCGGGAACATGGTAACATCTGTCTGACCTTCATGAGTGCGAAAAGGGCTAACTCCTCGCATTGCATAGAGGAAAAGCGATGGTGTAGGAGGGCGATGGCAGGAGTCCGATAACTCTTTGACCACCTTAAACAGGGTCTTAGAACAATTTTTAGCACCTGAACGTTTCTCTGAATGATAAGCAGCCCTTGTCAGTTTGCAGAGGCCGTGATATTTTGTTAGCGCTGTTCTATACTGGCTTTTAGCGTCTTCGGTGTAGGACTTTCGCCATAACCTTTCCAGGGACTTGCACTGTTGGTTTTCATATTTCAGCGCTTCACTAAACCAAGGAGAGCATTTAACAGTGGCTGGTAAGATTTCCTCCACAGCCTCTCCAAGCCAATTATAAACCAGATCAGAATCAGCTCACATTTAATGCTGGAATATTCAATCTCACCCAATTACTTGATTTAAAGTATTGGTTTTGGCATGATGTTAGCAAACTGGGCGGGATTCTAGTAGTAAAAGGCACAGCAAAATGGGCAGACCACAGTAGTGGGGGAGGGGGGCAGTTGTCAAATCCAAGACATTGGAAAAGACTGGATCCAGTAGATGGCCGGCCAAATGAGTAGAGCCAGTATTGCACAAATTTAAACTGAGGACACCAAGATCCTCTATGACAGTGGAACTCAGCTTGCACTTAAGGTCATCTAAATGAAGATTAATGTTGCCAAGTGAAGTGAAATTAGTCGATTTTAATGTGAGTGAAACTAACAAATCCGGCAGAGAGGTACACCAGTTACCGGCATAACCAGGGGGGACAATACATCAATACTCCTGAAAATGAAAATTGTGGTGTAAGCGAAAGCGCAAAGCAAAGAGCTTCACAATCAGGGACAGAGAAATCTTCAATTTTACATTGGAAGTCATTTTTAAAAATAATAGCAATCCCCCCCACCTGTCCTATCATGTCTGTCTTTCCTAGCTGTAGAGTAAATAGGCGGGAGGGCCATAATTACATCTGGTGAGGAGCCCTCGTGCAGCCATGTCTCAGTGAGAAACAGAGCATCAGGCTGAGAGTCCAATAAAACAAGCATTTGCAATGCAATAGGTCTCGCATTTGCTAGAGTTTGAGCTATTGGCATTGTAAATGACAATGCTTTTTATTTATGTGTTTTGGAAACCTGCAAGCAGTGCGTAAACATGCACTTTGTACTTATATTCATTACTTACGAGAAGCAAGGCTGGCAGTAACTGCACCTCATTTACTGCCAGCCTTGCTTCTCGTAAGCATGGACTATAAGTACAAAGTGTGAGTTTACGCCCCGCTTGTGGTTTTAAAAACATATAAATGAAAGGCATTGTCATGTACAATACCAATAGCACTCACCTAAACAATGGTTTATTAAAGACATGGGTAACCACTAACCCATAAACATTGTGCATTACACAAGTAAGCTGCCTCCAATTTATACCCACTGAATAAACGATGGGTGAGAATATTTCTCTCTGGAATGCAAGAAGGTGAACTGCTTTGCTCAAGATCTGCTAAACAGTCATTAAAATAACCTTATAATGAGCAAGCCATGTTTTGGTAAAACATTCAGGCTAAGGCAGCAAGGCTGCACTTGAAATAACACCAGTAAACACACATCATAATGCCTTTAACAGCTGAAAACTTCAGAAATAGTACTTCAGAAAATGCTACTTTAAACTTAGTCTATCCCCCTCCCACGCCGCCGAGAACTAGTGTGCGGGTCAGCTGAGAACTTCTAAAGTGCGCCTAGGAATCCCAACTCTTCACTGGAGTCCAATTGTAAACTTTCGACTGCCTTGCCCACTGCTGGCTCCTCTGGAGGCACAGAGTAGATACACTGAAAAAACATATTAGTATTGTAAATGACAATGTCTTTTATTATTGCAGGTTTTTTAAACAAATAAATAAAAGACATTGCCATTTACAATGCCAATAGCTAAAAATCTCGCAAGTACGAGACCTATTGCATTGCAAATGCTTGTGTACCCTTCCTCTTAGTGAAAGGACCAGTACCATTTACAAAACCGATAACTCACACTAGTACAAATGCAATGCGATAGATTTCGCAGTTACAAAAAAGTTAGCTATTGCCATTTTGCATTAGAGCATTTTCTTTATGTTTTTTACAAAGGAAAAAAAAAAACTATGTAATTTACAATGCCAATAGCTCAAAATAATGTCATTGCGAGACCTATTGCATTGTAAATGCTTGTTTTTGGTGTGCCCGGGCCGATTTTTGATCCCAATCCAACCCTGCCCCTGTGTAACAATTCCCTATGTAGACACAAAGCCCAACGCCTTAATTCCTGACGCCAAAACTGTGTTAGTGGTTTTTACGGGGTTCCTCCGGGAGCGCTGCTGTTTCACCTTCACTTTGACGGAAGCCGCGAGGATCCAAGTGTACCCGGCACACAGTATGGGCCTGCGCGGGTTTTCCGTGACTGGCACCGCCGCCCGCTTTGGCAGGGCCTTGGCTCCTTGCCTTTGAGCTCGGCTGGACTCGTGACAGTGAAACCGGAGCGGGTTCTCTTCTGTCATCGCTTGCCAGAGACGGGGCATTCCTCACGCACCCGAGCATGCAAGGACGTGTGACAAAACCAACAGGAACCAGCAAACTGAGTGTGACATAACTGCCAGCTAGCACGATTGCCAGGGCCCACCGCCCCATTCACCCAGAGGGGGACAGATCCTCGGGGCCCTCACAGACCAGATGCCTCGGGTACTTCATGGCCCCCAAATACCAGCCACAGATGAGCGGAGCCACTATGAAGCCCCGGGACTCCGACAGACTAAACCAGGGCCTACGGAGCCGGGCACCCGCCCCCCATACGAACTCTCAGGGCTTACACAGACCATCCACACGGCTACTGAGCCGCAGGGTCCCTACAGCCAAGCCAGAGGCGCAGGGAGCCCCATGGCCCCCACAGACTAACCAGAGGCCTGTGGAGCTTTGAGGCACACACAGACCAATCATAGGCCTGTGAATCATTGGGCCATCACAGTCAGACCAGATACTAACAGAGCCTCGCGGTCCCAGACCAACAAAGACCTCACAGACCACTGACTCCCATGTACACAGGGTACTTTTATTTTAAAATCACGCTCCTCGTCCCTTTATAAAACTGGCCACCTATCTTTAATCCCTTCCCACAAGAACACAATGGCGGCCCTTCCCACTAGTCCTTGTGTCCGTCCCTTATCACCTTGGCAGGCCAGCCAATTATTTTGAGGACAACATGCTGGTAAACTGTCCGCGCTGCAGCCCGCGCTCCCGCAGAGACAGTAAAACGCAGGCGCTATACACGGACGAGGCCCTGAGCGGGTCGGGCAGCAGCTGCTCAGGGAAGAAGGCGTGTCCGGTTTTATGAAGACCCGACGCGTAAAGTTCTCCAAGGGATCGGTTTCACGAACTGTGCCTGGCTGAGGACGGCCTCTGATCTGTGGCCTAGGAGAGGCCTTTAGGGCCTATCATTTGCTTCCAACTTCTCCTGGGTGACCCTAACCCCAACATGGCCCAAGGGCACCCAGCAAGAATGGGGATGCCTTGCCTCGACCACACCTCAAACTCCTCCTGCCCTAAGAAAATGACTCCCCACCCACTCCTCCTCCTCCTGGTGCCCTCTCGTCCCTGGGGTGTCTTGTCTAATGTGACCTTCTTTATTTATAGATTTCTGTTAAGTTATTTTGGTGAAGCCCAAGAACCTTGGGCAGTCCGCTCTGACACCAAGACTCTAAATATGAGCGATGGTGCGCAACCGCCGTCTCCCGCGTGCCATCATCCATAGATCCATGAGATGGGCAGTCTGCACCCTGGGCCTCCAATAACAGGCTGCCGGGGCTCAGCGCGAGCACCAGTAGTGGGAGGCATGCTGGCTCTGTACCCCCGGGAGGCATGCTGGCTCTGTTCTACGGGGAGGTATGCTCTCTCTGTGCCCCCGGGAGGCATGCTGGCTCTGTACCCCCCGGGAGGCATGCTCGCTCTGTACCCTCCCGCCCCCCGCCTCCCGAGGCATGCTGGCTCTGAACCCCTGGGAGGCATGGTGGCTCTGTATCCCCGGCAGACATGCTGGCTCTGTACCCCCGGGGTGGCATGCAGGCTCTGTACCCCAGGAGGCATGCTGGCTCTGTACTTCCGGGTGGCATGCTCGCCCTGTACCCCCAGGAGACATGCTGGCTCTTTACCCCCAGGGTGCAATGCTGGGTCTGTACCCCCGGGTGGCATGGTGGCTCTGTACCCCCAGGAGACATGCTGGCTCTGTACCCTCAGGAGCATGCTAGCTCTGTACTCCCAGGGTGGCATGCTGGCTCTGTACCCCCGGGAGACATGCTGGCTCTGTACCCCTTGGAGGCACGCAGGCTCCTGTGTGAGGTTCTCCCTAGCATTAGCAGTGCCCGATTCAGTGGAGCAGAGTGGGGCTGCAGGGCATGTTACAGATCTTTGGCAGTGCACCCTCGTGCAATGGAGTAGTGTGAGGTTGCATGAGGTTTGTCTCTTACAGTTACATGCCACTGGGGCATGGGGGCAATGTGCGCTTGTAGGACATGGTGTAGAGACATGGCAGTACCCCTTGGTGCACTGGAACACTGCAAGGCCTTGTGAGTTCCGTCTGATAGAGGGCTACGCAGTGCAGAGATGTAGCAGTGCCCTTGCATCACGGGAGGAGAGTGAGGCAGGCTGCATGGCATGGGTACAGCGCTCTGGCACAGTGCACTCGACCAGAGTGGGTCTACGGGTCTTATGCCTGATACAGGGTTACATTGTGCAGAGGGAGTACTAGGCTGTATTAAGAGCCACTGGAATTATGCGATTCTACTAGCCGCGAGGCAGAGGGTGGTCACTACTTTACCCGACCCAGGGTCACGTGACCACCAAAGTTCATCTTTGTCACGGGTCTATTGCAGCAGTGTAAGCTGTACCTGCTCTTCTGACAAACTCATGGTGGAGAGATTTGGTACGCAGTATTCCGAGATGGCATCTGGTTGATGTAAACCTAACAATACGAAATAGCCTACGTAGCCCCAGAAAATACTGGTGCAATTTTCACACTCTGCACTGCCGTTTGCAAGATCGCGCGGTAACGCAGTACAACACACAGGCACGCTCCTTCTAAAACGGTGGGTTTATTTCGAGCGCTCGAGCATCTGCGCTGCATGCACTCCTCACTTGCGCCAGGAACAGCCACAGCCGGCCTTGCCCAGAGCAACCGCCTCTTCAGCGTTGGGCTGATCCACGGGTGTCCTAGGGGTGGAGCCCGCTCCTGGAGCCGCGAGGCCCCTTAACGTGGTTTGAGCTTAGAAATCCGTTAGGGGGTATACTTGGGAACTCCTAACGTCTCTCAAGTGGGCTACTCCTGGGTGTAGGTCTCCTTCTAGGTGGAGTCTGATTGGTGCGCTCCCAGGAGTGGGCGCGGCTACTTCGAGTAGTCACGCGCACCGTGAGCACGAGCTGCGTAAATGTGCCGGTCAGTGGCAGCATTTCTTTAAATAGGAGACAAGAAGGCACAAAATGTGTGCAGCACACAGCAGCTTTGGAGAAATGTTTATCCCTGGCCACCATAGCTGCCAAGGTTTCAGCCTGCTATGTGTGACATTTCATTTCAACGACAATGAGTGACACGTTCACAAGAACAACATTAAGCAATGAAGACGAGGGAAACATGCTGGGGTCGAATACAAAAATACAACATAAGTGAGTAGAAATCTGTATTTTTTCAAAAGCTAACTTGACTCCATCCCTAATAAAAAAAACAAGTTGTGCGCGCGCACCACAGAGGAGCGGGGGCTAGAGAGCGCGGCAGCAAAAGCGAGACGAACGCGCGCTGCTGCGCGTTCTGGCCACCGTCGGGAATGGGCGCGGCAAAGGCGGGACTAGCGCCCGCCTTTGCCCAATCGCGTGCCGTTTTTTCTAAAAAAACGCACGCTACAGCCAATGCGGGCTTCTGAAAACAAAACCACACGTACGAGCGTGTGGGTCGTTTTCAAAAGCCCTTTCTAGAGGTCTCGCGCTGCGCGAGCAGGGTTGCGCACTGCAACGCTGGGCGCGAGACCTAAAAATGAAATAGATGTTGTTAATGTTTCGGGAGAATCCGACAATTCAAACTAAGGAACCAAAATTCTCTAGTCAGACTAGATCCTCCAGAAGACTCCAAGGTATAATCAGTCATAGTGGGTGAAACCTCAATGCCGCTGGCTGCAGATGATTGCCTGACATTACTAACATTACTGTTTACATCAATAGAGCATGCATAGTTACAATTGTAACAGGCTGAGGGACTCACCCCAGGAGCAATAATCCGGCAGTACGTAGGGTGGACAGGCTGTGTAGAGCCTTTAGTTGGTCTGAAGTGTAAAATAATCTCATCAGTTGATAGGGACCAGGGTTTGTCGCCGCTGATCCCAGCCGGGCGCGCTTGCTGCGCGTGTCCACTCCCTGGCCATCTTAAATAGGGCTGTGTCACTTGTAGCTAGACCGCAGTCGACAAAGAAAAGTTACGGCACCACAAAGATGGCCGAAGGGCGAGGAAACAGCACTTGATTACGTGCTTCCCTACAGCCCAAAAGTAAATGCACACCAGCCCCAAATTCCCCCCGAACACCTTTAGTTCCCACAACAGACACAGATTTTTAAAAAGTAGAACGAACAAAGTTAACAAACGATATTGTAAAAGTCATTCAAGTAACATGGGATGTGATTAAAAAGCATTAACCAGTGTGCGGAGAAGCTCGTGGAGGAACTGTAGCATTAAAAAAACACTGACAGACGTAATTATTGGGCAAAATGAGCAGTGAAAAAGATAAAGTTAACTCAAACACAAGCCCCTACCTACCCACTGCGTGTCCTCTCCCTGGCCATCATATATAGGGCCATGTCACTTGCGGCTAGAGCGCAGCGAGCAAAGAAAAATTACAACACCACAAAGGTGGCCGATCAGCGAGGAAACAGCACTTGAATACGTGCTCTACTACAGCCCAAAAGTAAATACATACCAGCCTCAAATTTCCCCTGAGCACCTTTTGTTCCCACAACAGACACAGATTTTTTTAAAGTAGAACGATCTAAGTTAAAAAACTATGTTGTAAAAGTCATTCAAGTAACATGGGATGTGATTAAAAAGCATTAACCAGAATGCGGAGGAGCGGGTGGAGGAACTCTAACTTTAAAAAACCTACTGACAGACGTAATAATTGGGCAAAACGAGCAGTAAAAAAGAAAACTTTAACTCAAACATAAGCCCCTACCCAGCATATTCAGGCCTTCAGATTGGCTGTGGAGGCTTTTTTGAAGCGAGCACTCTGATTGGCTGGCCGCAACATGAACAGAAAGGTTACAGTGGCCATACAGGACTCGGGTACATGTTGCACTGTCCTGAAAATATGTTTTAAAAATACAATATAAAGAGGCAGGGTAGAAATACCCTAACCCCCTAGCCCTTGTGGGATGACCCAGAGGGGCCACTCCAGGGCCCAAAATTTAACAGAAGAAATTATTTGGATGTCACCACAATCCCGGGTGACTCCTGAGGGGCTGGGTAAATGAATAACACAACAACAAAAAAATGTGGGGTGGGTGTCCCTAGGTGTTGGCCGCCCGCGGGGAAGGTGGCCACCTGCAGGTTTATGGCAATAACATCTTGTTAAAGAACTAGGAATTCACTGAAAAAAAGAAAAGGTTAAAGTAGCCATATGATTAGGTATGGTAATATTATCTTTACATTAAAAAAAACCTCAGAAATTAAGTGAAAAATAAAAAGGTCAAAGTGATGGTATAGTTAGGTGAAAATGTCAGTTAAAATGCAACATTCTAAACTAAAAAAACACTGAAATTCACTATTTATAGTTTACTGAGCTAACTAGAACTTATACCCCATGTGCTCTGCTTATGACCTCTCAGATGCATCACTGATAACATGATCAATGACATCCTTGATGAGATCACTTATAACATCTCAAATGACATCATTGATGACAACGCTTAGCATGGTAGTGGCATAAGTTCTAGTTAGCACCGTAAACGTTAACTAGTGACTATTTTGGGATTTTGAGGTTAACATCTTCTGTTATAACTGTAATTTTCACCTTACTAAAATGTCATTTTAACTTCGTTTTCTTCAGTGTGTATAGATATAAATAATATATAAATATATATGGGCAATATAAATATATATATATTGCCCAGTAGCGGTCGCCACTGGGTAGCTATATTTAGGTCAGTGTTTACATAGGAAATATGCTTTTTAATGCTAATAACTTTGGCACAGTTTGATGAATCTCCAAGGAACTTTCCAAAAAAGTGCTCTTTTTCTCCTACTTTTTGCATGGAAAGTTTCGGGGAGATCCATCAAGTGTGATCTGCCAAGCGGTGGCTAAGAAAATAGGAGGGTCCCAAATGCAAAATACCCATGCATTTTCCATTGACTTCTTTAGGCAGGGCTACAGCAAAAACGAAATTACACTAAATTTGGCAGGAAACTAGATCTTGGTCAGCAGATTCTTCTTTTTGTGATTTGTTGTAAATCTGTTCAGGAGTTTTTTTTTAGAAATTAAGCGTAAAAAATATTTGTATATCTGGACAATTGGGTCCGTGAGAGATGCGAGAGACTCTTACTGGAGCACAAGTTTAAAAATGGAACATTCTGATTGGCCCAGGGAGTTTTTTTTTCCCTTGGACCAATTTGCTCCTGTGGGAGTCAGGCTCCAGCGTGAGCGATCGCTCTGATCGGCTGCCAGTAACATCAGAAAAATATTGCTGGAAGCCATTACAGAACTCGGGGACTTAGGGGCATATTAGCAAGACCGGCGATAAAATTATCGCCGTTTTAGCGGCAGGAAACTGCCGCTAAAACGGCGATAATGGGCTTGCTAATATGCGTTATAGAATTCAATAGAAGCCCAGGTTAGATGTCCTGCACATCTAACCTGGGCTTCTATTGAATTCTATAACGCATATTAGCAAGCCCATTATCGCCGATTTAGCGGCAGTTTCCTGCCGCTAAAAAGGCGATAATTTTATCGCCGGTCTTGCTAATATGCCCCTAAGTCCCTTGTCCTGAAGTGTTAAATAAAAAAAATATAAGGGGGCAGGGTAGCTATACCCTGCCCCCTTAGGCCCAATGGGGAGGACCCTGAGGGACAATGTAGTCAAGTAAAAAAACTTGAAATCAGTTTGCACAATGAAACAATATATTACATGCTGTAAATGTCTTACTCCAAATAATAATCCTTCTGCAATTCTCTTGTCAAATGTATTTTATACATTCATGAAATTGAGAAACATTTCATGTGTTGAGAGTCACATTTAATAATACATCAATCTCTAAGCAAACTCAAAAATATACAAAATACAAAGCAGTTCTTTAGGATGATGTTTATCTTCAGTCCCAATGCATTTCGGGACGTAGTCCCTTCATCAGGGGCCAATCTGCAAATGACATAAAAATTGTACAGGGTGGATATGAAACGACATTGTATATACAATATTTCCACACTCATATGTAAAAACAGTTGTGCATTGTACCAAGCTACAGTGTGTGAACATAGTATCCACTCTCAGATTTCCGAACTCACTCCACACGCGAACGAAAAAGGTGAAACCTAAAGAACTGACTCCAAATGACCCGAATGACTACCAAAGCCCACCAGCTTCAAATTGTGTTGCATGTGCTCAAACTCTTCTCGTGACCACCACCAATAACCAAACGAAGAAAGCAAAAAAACAAAAAAAAGAACCTCCTCCTGTGAATTTCAACTCGTCGTCTACTTACTGAATTCCCAACACATGTCTCAAACTGCAATTCACAGTGATATGCCAATCCTCCAGACTGTAAAATATGCAAAGACACACCTAAATATCCACTATGCCTTTCTTATATATCCCAATATAGACTTGTTGCGCAAGAACTAATAAAACCTTACTTTAAAAGTTCTGTCGTGCTAACCAACTCAGCTTCTCAGTTCTTCTATGGTTGTTACTCCTCCACGAGTAATCTACAAAAACACCAAAAGTCAATAGTGTCTGCAAACCTTACATGCCCTGAATACATAACGGGCCCCCATTTGTCACCCGATAAATACCTTGGGGCATATTTACTAGAGAAGTGGCAGAGCGTGGCGTTAGCCTCCTTGGCTTAACGCCACTCTCCGCAACTTCTAAAAAGCAGGGCTGCACCATATTTACAACAATATGGTGCAGACCTGCATTCCCCACTGCGCTGGCTCTTAATTTAGCAGCCTAGCGCCAACGCAGGCACCCTTGCACCATAGTGCAAGGGTGTCTGCGTTGCAGGGGAAGATTGTTTATGTGCAGGAAGGTGTTCTTCCTACACATAAACAATCTTTAAATGGTATTTTGTAACTTCTATGTGCGATGCTTAATGCAGTACACATAAAATGTTGCAAAACGTCATTTTTTTTAATGATTGTTTATGTGCAGGAAGGGTCACCTTCCTGCACATAAACAATGAATGGCCTTTTGCTGTTTCTATATGTGCTGCACAATGCAGAACACATAGAAACAGCATAAATGAAACTTTTCTCCTCGTTGCGCCTGTTTAAGACCAAGTTTTCCCTGGTCTTAATTTTGGCGCTGCCCCATATTTATGCTGCCCTTGTAAATATGGGGCAGCGTCAAAATTAATGGGTGCTGTTGAGGTGGAACACCCACCACAACACCCATTACCCACCCCTTTCACGCTAAGTATAGCATGAAAGGGGGCCTTATTTACAAGGCAGCGTTAAGCCATGTTAAGTGGCTTAATGCTGCCTTGTAAATAAGGCAAAGCACATATCGCCACAGGAACGTCACTAAAAGTGATGTTCCTCTGGAGATAGGGGCTTGTAAATATCCCCTTTGTTTCTTGCCATGCTCCGACGCGATCGGTGAAAAAACGCTTGTGGCGACGCCATGTTACCCGAACGTGTCTTATTGAATTACGCGACCCTCTGCATCAA
Source organism: Calotriton arnoldi (assembly GCA_963921515.1). Taxonomy (NCBI): domain Eukaryota; kingdom Metazoa; phylum Chordata; class Amphibia; order Caudata; family Salamandridae; genus Calotriton; species Calotriton arnoldi. The sequence goes on from CAWUFW010005820.1 coordinate 1,256,442, forward strand.
CATAAACAACTGAATCCTCCAAGTCGCACTTATTCCACCAAACGACACACACCATATTGCAGTGGTGTTAAGAAGTTTCCAAATATACAAAATCTGGATATGCATACATCACTCATGTCTAAGAAGTCATTAATGCGAGTATTTCTACCAGAAATTCGGAGTCCATATTACTGAATCAACTGTTGCTAAAACAAGGGCTGAGACTTTCAATTTCAATTAATCCAATGCTTTTCAGATTTCATCACAACAGCATTTTTATGGACAAATGGAACGCAATACTATGCTGCTAGGTGTGGGGTTAGCAACGTGCTGGACGTTTGGCCACAGGGCCATAATCTCCCTTTTTAGGGGATTATGCCCCCGGGGGGGGGCTCCTCAAGGCCTATAATGGCTCAAGGAGGAGTGCTGCATGGCCCCCTCCCCTTACAAATACATTGGGCCCAAGGGGATTGGATCAACGACCAGGGGAGGGAGGCTGCGAGCTCCCCTCCCATATTAAGTCAATTGTGCCCCGTGGGATGGGGTCCCCGGGCCGAATACAGTTTGGGGAGGGTCCCAGGGTTTGGGATCAGCGACCCAGGGATGGAGGCTGCACGCTCCCCTCCCTGAAATAAGTAAATTGGGCAATGGGTGATGGGGTCCCTGGGGCCGAAAACCGTGCATCCCTCTCCCCATTTATTTAAATTTTGGCCCTGGGGATGGAGTTCCTGGGGTCTAATTAGGCTCGGAGGGGGCCGCTTCCCCCTCCCTTTATTAATTACTTGGCTACAGGGGATATGGCCCCTGGGGCCTAATAAGGCCAGAAGGACCCCCTCCCCTTTTTAACAAAAAAACGGGCCCGGGGATAGGGTTCCTGGGGTCTAATAAGGCTTGGGGAGGTGGGCCAAATGGCTCTTCTTCTCCTATATAATGTAACGCTGCCCGAGGGATATGGTCCCCGGGCCTAATAAGGCTCGGCAAGGGAGGCCATGCTACCCCCCTTATTGCATTTCTAATACAGAATGAAGTAAAGTACAAAATGCAGAGTATACTATGCATGATGTAGCATACTGAAACGTCTGATAACCGATACTTGGACAGTAATCCCAGCACAACTAATACAGCAACAACAATGTGCAACCCTACAAAAACCTCCTTGGGGTCCTCTTTGAGCATTGAGAATGATCGCCCCCATGTTGAATGAAAATTTACAGTTCGATGGCAGAGAAGGATCCTACGCTAGGTCATACAGTGGTTGCATTGGTGCTGGATGTCACTATGAATTCAATAGCCAAACCTTGCCCAAAACATGTTGCAACTGCTCAAACAAAGAGTGGGTTAGGATCGGTCCCCAGGATTCTAAGAGCTTCAGCATGTCTCACTATACCCATCCGGGAGCACACTGGTCTTAACCAAGACCACCTTGGTCTTTTGTACACAGGGCAGGTGAACAAGAACTGAGAAATGGATTCCCTCGAGGTCTTGCAATTGGGCAGGTCAAGGGTAGCATGGTGGGAGTTGACCATTTTGCTGTAAATGTAGTGAGGGGTAGAGTTCCAAACCTGAACTGAATATACAGCTTTCTATCAATGGGATTAGTAATAAGGTCTAGATAAGGTTCGTAAAGACTGGAAGACTTGAACATAGTGAATTTGAGGGTCACTGGTTAAGTTATTATCTGCGTTCTGGTTAACCCAGTGACAATACAGCTCTTTGATTTTCTCCTTAGAGCGGAGACTAGTGGTAGGGGGTGAATCACATAGGTAAGGTAACCCCAGCATGCACAGCCATTTCTTGATACCATTTAGCCACTCAATTTTGTGGAATGTGTCCCGCTCTTTTAGTGCTTTAGCATACAGGGCTAATTTTGGTGTTAGTCTCCTTCAAAACAAGATTGGTCTAATAATTGGTTTGTATGCTATAGACCGCCTCCTCATGTCAAGATTGAGTGAATGGATTGGGGTACTTGCCAGGAGCCTAACTGTCTTGGTTAAAACGGCTATGGTTTGAAAGCCCCATAGAGAGCTGTTCCCACTGCTTTAGCATCATAGAGTTGCCGCACCGGGGTGACAGGTTTAGTGAAGGATGCAGAATGCTCTTTCAGAATGGTGCCCACAACTTGCTTCTGTTTCAGTGCTGCTCTATCTATATGTGTCTTCCATGAGAGTTTGGGTGTTAACCTAATACCTAAATAATCAAAGGCCTCTACTCTCTCTATCTCATAGCCTTCCAGGATCATCTTCCCCTTGAAAGATTTTTGGTGTTTGATAGTCATAAACTTCATCTTTGAAACGTTTACTATCAATCCTCGTTGGCAACATAATTATTCAAATTTATTTCACAAGTGCTGAAGACCATTGGGATTCTGCAGAACTAATATAGTGTCTTCTGTAAAAACTAAAATAGGTGTTCTGAAGCCTTCGGTGCTAAGAGCATTGCGTTAACAAGAGGACAAAAACTGCACAACGTCATTTAGGTATAATGAAAAGAGAGTGGGGGCCAAAACTTCCTCCCCCTGTCTGACTCCTTCCTTGATCAGAATAGGATCTGTGAGCTGGCCCTGATCGCCCCATCGTACACAGCCTTAATTATCCTTGTGTTGCCAAACCAGGATGGCCATAATATTCATTGGCAAGCCGATGTCCTTCAGTACCAGCAACACCTTGTTCCAGGGGACTAGATCAAAGGCAGATTTCAATTTGACGAAGGCCACATAAAGGTGGGCTCCGCCTATTTGCACCGTCTTCCAGCATATTATAAGAAGTCGAAGGACCTGGTCTAAGGTGCTTGTTCTCTTTCTAACACAAGCCTGCATTGGTGAGAGTACATTATTCTCAATGATCCAGTCAAAGACTGAACCCAAAACCAGCCCGCAATACACCTTTTGATGGGGTCGCTGCATGATGGCCGCCTCTCGCTGACGCTCCGATTTTGACTGCATAACGACGATCTATTTTGACAATAAGGGCATTTATTTTACTTGCCCAGTATTTGGACCTCAGCGCTTCCATTTAGGAGGTTTGTAGAATATATCTGGGCAGATTTGATGCTTGGTTTCTTTCTGCTGCTTCTGACGTTTCGTCTGCCTCTGCTCAGCTGTTGTTTCATGTCAGAAAGGCGGAGTTTACCTCAGGAAAGGGTGAGGCTGAGGCCTAAAGCCACTCCTACAGTTGGTTTTAGCTGCTGCACATTTATGGTGAATATCATTTATTTCTGCCTCTTCAGCGTTGTTTCTGGTGAGAATGAACTTGCTAATATTTGATTATATTTATTTCAACAAAATGGAAGGAAAAAATATTTCTGTTGGACATAACAAACGTAAACAAACTATTTCTCCTCCACCTGTCAAATCTAAAATTATTGACTCTAACGAACCTTCTTTATCCACCCTGTTGGAGGAGCTACAGGCTGTACGTTTAAATACTGATTCTATTGCGTCAGAAATTAAAATATTTGCAAAGACATAGCTAGTCTTTCTATGAATGTTTCTGATAACGCAATTAAAATTCAAGATAATAAAGCCAAAATTGATAGCCTCACACCTATGGCTGCAAACATTTTACCAATGAGTACGTTGTTGTTGGATTTAGAAAACCGTAATCGCCAATACAACTTACGTATTTTTAATTTGTCAGAAGATGTGGAAGGAAATTATTGTAGACAGTACTTAGCCTGATGCAGTTAAAATGTCCTGAAAATTTTGAAGTGGACAAGGCACATAGAATTCCTTCTCACCGAAACCGTAGTCAAGGTAAACCACGACAAATGATATTTAAAGTTCTGTGCAATAACCATTTGGTGATGATCAGGAAGGCAGCTAGAGAAATTCCGTCTTCAATCAATCAATCAAGAATTTTGAAGCACGCTACTCACCCGTGAGGGTCTCAAGGCGCTAGGGGGGGGTGGGTAGCTGCTCTGATCAGTCGAAGAGCCAGGTCTTGAGGGTCTTCCTGTAGATGTGTAGAGTGGGGGAGCATCTGATGCCAAACAGGAGCTCATTCCAGGTCCTAGCTGCGATGTAGGAGAAGATTCTTCTGCCCGTTCTTGCTCTGCGGATGCGCTGGAGTTCGGCGAGGGCGGCGGAACGGAGGTTTCTCTTGGGTACGTGGAAGGAGATTCTTTCGTTGAGATATTCGGGTCCGGTGTTGTGGAGGCATTTGTAGGCATGAGTGAGTATCTTGAAAGTTACTCTTCTCTCAACGGGGAGCCAGTGGAGGTTTCGCAGGTGTTGGGTGATATGTTTGTGTCGAGGGATGCCGAGGATGAGTCTGGCTGCGGTGTTCTGTGTGGTCTGGAGTTTGCGGAGCAGATACTTGTTGATCCCGGCATAGAGGGCGTTTCCGTACTCCAGTCTGCTGGTTATGAGTGCGCGGATGACGGTCTTTCTTGATTCTTGGGGGATCCATTTGAAGGTCTTCCGGAGGATGCGGAGGGTGTAGAAGCAGGTGGAGGCGACGGCGTTGATCTGTCGGGTCATGGAGAAGGAGGAGTCGAGTACGATGCCAAGGTTTTGGGCGTGGTCCGTGGGGTGGCGGGGCTGCCGAGGGCGGTGGGCCACCAGGTATTGTCCCAAGCAGAAGGGAAGGGTCTGAGGACGAGGACCTCTGTCTTTAATTGTAAATGGAAATAAAATCTACATTCATCTAGACTTTGCTAAGGAAACTGTTCATCTTTGTAAAGAGTTTGCTGAGCTTCGACCACGACTTCACTCCTCTGGTTTCAAATATGGTCTCTTTAATCCTTCTACAATGAGAATCTGGAAAGATGATGTTTCGAAGTCCTTTCAAAGACCAGAAGATCTACGTACCTTTTTAGACCAACAAACCCCATTGTCCATGGAAACGAATGCTACTGATACTTGACTTTTAAAAAAAAAAAATGTAAATGTTGTGTCCTAATTTGCCTTGGTTAACAATAGAAGATATTCCGTACTCTGGGGTCTCCCTTAGAATAGCACCAGCCAGAGATCTTTGTTCCACACCAAGGATGGGTCACTCTATACCTTGCTTACTAATCTCCAACCATAGGTAACTTGATTTCACACAGCCACCTGTGTAGTCACCAAAGGAGTAATCAAGCAGTATAGTATAGAGGCCTAATAATTGGACTGAATTTAAGTAAGTTGCGTCACCCAGTTCTCATAGGGAAGCCAAAACTCGTTACGCTTATTCTTAGATATCCTATCCAGCCGATTAGTATACTTTACTGACATCAACCATTCTATATTATTTGGGGGAGTGGATTTAACCCAATTTTTACAAATTTCTCTTCGCGCCAAAAGTATCAGGTAGAAAATCAGTTTTTTAATATTATTTGACATGACTTCACAATGCTCCGTGATCCCAAAGAAGACAAGAGTTTTGCTTACCTGGAGTGTCTCTCCAAGTATTAAGGATATAGTGTTACTCACGTCCTCCCAAAACCCCTGGACTTCGGGGCATTCCAGAAACATGTGAGTGTCATCTCTTTTTTCCTTGCCACACTTCGGACATCTCGGCGTGGGACCTTTCCCCAATTTAGCCAGTTTATACGGAGTCCAATAAAGGTCGATTCCGATCTCGGTCGGAGACGCACCCAACGCCATTCGGTCGGGAAAAAAGCCATGCGAATGCCTGTTTCCCGACCGATCCGCACATGAATCCGAACGAACAAGTACGATGCGCACAACAGCGCAGATTCCGACCGAGTCGTACTCACCCAATCCAGGTCCTGATCCCCGACCGAGCCGGATCTGTAAACGCAGATACGAGTCGCCCGGAAGCCAAAAAGCAGCTCCGTCCGGCCGGAGAAGTACGATGCGCTTCCCGTACGCGCCGAACCCGTCGCTACGCACGGCACGTCAAAGCATCCGGGAGAGGCGCACATAAGCTCTGATTCGCGCCACAACACGATCCACGGCTACGAGACGAACACGCCAGCGACGAGGACGAGGCGAAGCAACGACGAAGACGAACGAGACGAACCAACAATGAATCCCATCGTTCCGATCCTACCAATATTCTACATCTACTACCGGAACAGGCACGGACGCGTACGGCGCAGAAGGTAAGTCAGACACCAACCACAAACACAAACTACACGTACCAGACATATCACACACACACACAGGGATGCAGAAATTACTTACTCCAGAAACAGCAGCACCATAGGGGCGGGATGCCCATCACCAATGCCACATATACACATAGGGGCCCGGATGCCTGTCACCACTGCCACCACTACCCAGGGGGTGCCAGGTGCCTACCACTACTACCACCTCTACCCAGGGGTGCCAGGTGCCTCCCACTACTACCACCTCCACCCAGGGGTGCCAGGTGCCTACCACTACTACCACCTCTACCCAGGGGGTGCCAGGTGCCTCCCACTACTGCCACCTCTACCCAGGGGTGCCAGGTGCCTACCACTACTACCACCTCTACCCATGGGGGTGCCAGGTGCCTACCACTAATACCACCTCTACCCAGGGGTGCCAGGTGCCTACCACTACTACCACCTCACCCAGGGGGTGCCAGGTGCCTACCACTACTACCACCTCTACCCAGGGGTGCCAGGTGCCTACCACTACTACCACCTTTACCCAGGGGGTGCCAGGTGCCTACCACTACTACCACCTCTACCCATGGGGGTGCCAGGTGCCTACCACTACTACCACCTCTACCCAGGGGTGCCAGGTGCCTACCACTACTACCACCTCTACCCAGGGGTGCCAGGTGCCTCCCACTACTGCCACCACTACCCAGGGGGTGCCAGGTGCCTACCACTACTACCACCTCTACCCATGGGGGGCTGGATGCCTGTCACTACTGCCACCTCTACCCAGGGGGTGCCAGGTGCCTACCACTACTACCACCTCTACCCAGGGGGTGCCAGGTGCCTACCACTACTACCACCTCTACCCAGGTAAAGAACACAACTGAACGAAAGC